>CAMQGK010000008.1:1250000-1457500 GCA_947000775.1 Pterois miles
TTCTTCCTTTTCTTTGCACTCTCTCCTCTCCCGGCATTCCCCCCCACCACCCTCTCTCTCTCTCTCTCTCTGATTTGTCATGCTTGCTGGAACATGTGGGAAGGTGTGTCACCATTACCTGGCCTGTCTCTGCCCTGGCAGTCTGTCAACATCCTCACATGTCGACCGAGGAATCCCATCCGTGTAGTGTCGCCTAATATCTAGCATTATAGATCGCTGCTTTATATCCATAAACTAAACTCTATCGACCCCAATGGTATCAAAGTGGTAGCTAATACATTAGATACCATCTGTACATGGCCAAAAGTATGTGGACACCCAAATATTACACCCATTGCTTGAAGCAGAAAACACTGTAAGTACCAGTACTCCTCTTATTAACATGTTGTTGTGTGTATCAGCCAGTATCAGCAGTCTCTTGCGCCATATTCTCATTTATTCATTATTTCCTGAAGCATTTTATACTGTATTAGTCATAATTAGTTGTGGTATTATTGTTATATTATTATCCATGGGCTATGCATCTTCTGTAGTAGGTCAATAATATTCCAGCTTGAACATTATAGGGTGGTGTGTTTATTGTAAACAGTTAAAATGCTTTCCTGTGTTATTTGTAGCCGTATTTTTTAGGAGCAGTGTTCCAGTCAGGAGGCTCCTACAGGATAAAGAGACATATGAATGAATAGACATATGAATTTATACAGATAATAATACTAGGAGATACTGGGTTTGGGGATGTTCCCTCAAGAAAATTTGAAGTTTTTGACTTATAACTATGCAAAATTGTATCATTTGACCATTTTTATCCCTAGTAAAATGATTATTTTATTATTCTGATGAACATTCTTCTGGAAATGGTTGCCATAAAAGAGCAGATTAATAGCATAAGCCATGGGCATGCCTCTGCAGCTATAATCTTGTACGGAGACTTTCCACAAGAATCTGACTGCAAGAATTTGTTCACATTCAGCTCTGAGAGCATTGGCCACTGATGTTGGGTAATAAAAGCCTTATGGACCTTGCTTCGTGCACTGGGGAATTGTCACGGTGAACCAGAGAAGGGCTTTTCCTAAACCAGTGATTCTCAAAGTGGGGTCTGGGGACCCCCAGGGGTCTATGGCACTCTGTTAGGGGGTCCGTGAAATTTGCTGTAAATTATAAAATTGTGCTGTATCATTAAACTCATTTGCAGCAATAAAACAAACATTTTGTCTATTATTCCCTCCCACATATCTTTGGGCCATGACTACCTACACTTACTTTACTACACATTGGCTAAAAACAAACCAGCCATGTATTCATCCGTTTCATTGTTTGGGTTATATTTACAGTCATATCGTGGATCTTCACACAGAGCCTTCAAACCCAGGACTCTTGCTATAAGATGAAAGCTCTGGGCTACTGCATATAAAATAAACCAGACACAATCTTCCATAGAAGCAATGCAATTTAATATTTAAAGCACAATCCAATGTATTATAACGCATTTTACAATTAAAGACATTTGACAGTGTAAACATTGTGCCATAACCAGGTTAGCAGTATTTCAGACTGGAACGAAAAACATGTGCTTGCAGTGATGTTTGACCAATTTCCAGTGAAAATTTCCACATATTCCAAAATACCGTAAATGGATTCAGCACTTGCAATAACTTGCAAGTTGCTGTTTTTTCTTGCCAGGGATGAAAACCCTCTGGATAAGGCTTCAGACTGTGTCATGCACAACAAAAAAAACAAGGCCGTAAGGCAGGTTTTACACTCTGTTATCTTCCCTCTTTGATTATATTTGATCTGCAACAACAAATACCAATTTTCTGAAATCAATATCAGTCTATTACAATGCGCTGGAAGGGACATGAGGGAAAATTTATAACATTATAGAGGGAAACTGCTGCTCATTGGAGCAGTTATGGAGTATTGTACTAAACATTTACCAATAATTACTTTAACACATTAACAGAACTTACACTTTTTAGATCGTAGCAGGCTCAGTTTTCAAGCTAGAGTGAAGATACTAGCATCATATGAAACTAAAAAACCCAAAGGATCCATTGGTACCAACCATGTCAGACTAGCTTGTTGAGAAGGATGAGTAAAAACTGGCAAACTCATTTTCAAAGGGGTCCCTTGACTGCTGACCTCAAGATATGTGGATGAAAACAGGTTTTATGGATACCCATGAGTCTCCTCTTTACAGACAAGCCCACTTTATGATAATCACATGCAGTTTGGGGCAAACCAAGTTAGCACACTGATAGCTGTTGAGTTTGCCATGTTTTGATTTTCGCATATTTTTAGGCCAAATGCATTACATGTTAGGGTTTCTGGACAATATTTCTCATTGCACCTTTGTTAATTTATTTCCAATAATAAATATACATATATTTGCATAAGGCAAGTATATTATCCCCCTCCCATGTTGATAAGAGTTTTCCCTTAAAGGTTTAAACGCATTAAAAAATGTGCAATTATCAAGAGACTTTCAAGAGATTGTACAAGTTTTCCAAAGAAAGGAATTGTTGCAGCACAGAAAATTATATTAGACACAAACTTTTACTACCATAACTTGACCAGCTGTGCGAATACTCCAATGTCATACCATTCATATTGTAGCCCAAGCCCTGGATAAAGAGGCTGGGTGAAGGTGGTCTGGACTTTGTGGAGCAGGACCATCGGGTAAGAGGCATGATAAAAACACAGAGTGCCTCCTTTATAATCCAGATACACTCCAAGCCTTTCCGAGCAAGGGCCTGAGACCTTTGTTTCTACATTGTTGTGACGGAATGAGTAACCATTTTCCGTGCACTCTAAACTCCACGACTTGTCGTCGTTTCCGAACTGCGATGTGCGGTCGATGTCTTTGTACGCCACTGCGGCAGACAGTGTGCGAGCATGCCACTCCACCTCCCAGTAGCATCGCTCTGACAAACCCTGTCTGCACAGCACCTGTGGCATCTTAGTGAACCTGTCTGGGTGAGCAGAGTATGCGGTGGGTGAAGGTCTCACCCTGCGATTGTCTTCGATCAGGTGGAGATAGGGGTAGTTTGAGTTTCCATCGAGTGTGAGGGGGCAGCAATCTGCCAGGAGAACAAAGCAAGTATAAACACTGCTAATGATTAATGTATTAAAGTAAAGGAGCTCAACTTACAGCGTAAAAACTCTTCTCTGGTTTTTGGTGCTGGTGGTAGCGAGAAGTCAACGTACGAAACTGTAAGAAAGACACACTTTTCAACACCATTGGAGAAGAATATGGAAATTATATGAGTCAGAATTTGTATGTCCCCTTGTCCCCTAGTTATCCCTTGGCCCTGATCCTGTTTGTGATTTTCATGGGCAGGATGTCAGAGCTTCCCTTTTGGGGATCTCAGAATTGTGTCTCTGCTCTTTGCAGATGATGTGGTTCTGTTGGCTTCATCAGACCTGCAGCACACAGTAGGACGGTTTGTAGCTGAGTGTGAAATGGTCAGGATGAGAGTCAGTACCTCCAAGTCTGATGCCGTGGTTCCATGTAGGAAAACAGTGGTTTGCTCCCAAAGCAGAGTTTAAGTATCTCAAGGTCATGTTCATGGGTGAGTGTAAAATGAAGCGGGAGATGGACAAGTGATTCGGTGCGTCTGCAGGTATGTGGGCACTGTACTACACCATTATGGTAAAGAGGGAGCTGAGACAGAAAGCAAAGCTCTCGATTTATCAGTCATCTATGTTCCAACCCTCATCTATGGTCATGAGTTTTGGGTGGTGGCCAAAAAAATGAGATCGCAGATATAAGTGGCCAAAATAAGCTTCCTTCGTTGGGTGGCTGTGTTCAGCCTTAGAGATGGGGTGAGGAGCTCAGACATCCAGAGGTAGCTTGGAGTAGAGCCACTGCTTCTTCACGTCGAAAGGGGCCAGCTGAGGTGATTTGGGCATCTGATAAGTATGCATCCTGGACACCTCCCTTTGGAGGATTTCTGGGTACTTCCAACTGGTAAGAGGCCCTGGTAGACCCAGAATATGCAGAGATTATATATCTCTCCCCAGGAAGAGCTGGAAATCACTGCTGGGGAGAAGAACCAAGCCTGCTGTCCCTGTGACCACGGATAAGCAGAGTAAAATTGATGGATGGATGGATAGAGAATTGATATGTTTCCATATGTTACCTGTGGCAGAGATCCTGGGCCATGTGGCCCCTACAACAGCCTCTAATTTATCTCTCAGCTCACATATGCAGTCAGTCACATCTCTGAAGGAACGCAGAGGACCAGCACCAGATGAGAAGTTTAAAGAGTCACAGGAAGTAGAGAAAGACTGGAAAATCTGAGGGGAACAAGACCGAGGCAAAGCCAAAGACATTTAAACTATAGGGGTAGACTGTGGATGATAGTAACACCTTTGGTTTGGGCATCAGTAACTCAGTGGTTGTTCATGCTAGATCTCTCTAACTTTGATACGCAGCACTTATACCTCATATTTGTCTACTACGAAAAAAAACTCACTTACACATCTACTACACAAGCTCATATTATATAAGTTGCGAGTTACCCAACTTGCTGGGGATAGATGTAACAATAAGAGGCAATTTGCTGCAGTAAGATCCATGCTATCCATTTTATGCAAGAGATCTATTGAAGAATAATGAATAAACTGTTTTGAGTAAAGTGAACAATTTAAAGTGACAACAAAATCATAATTCTTGTAACTTTAAATTCAGCACAAAAACAACTGTTTTGTGTGATTGGATTGTAGTCCTGAATGTGTATGTGTCACATAGGTCTGATTGTTCATGTCTACAGCCTCTGTCCTTTCCACACTTCCCATTCATTGTCTATGTAAGCAGCTGTGCAATGCATTCTGGTAGTGTGGCGGTGTGATTCGAGACTCGGGCCGTCACGTTAGCACCTTCTCATTTGCATAAAGTTGACGTCTAGGCTAAAATAAAGACAGATTCAGCAACAGCGTGGCTCATTATTTCCATAAAATGTTTACAGAAAGACTTTTCAGTGAACTATTTTCGTGATATAAGAGAAGAAAGTTTCCAAATGAACTGCCATGTTGGTTCCAGTTTTAAAGCTGGGGGGCAGCAGCCCATGAGGGAAAGCGTTCTTCCAATCAGGTGCCGAGTGACTTGTGTTTAATGGCAGCCCATCAAGCATCCAATGCTGGGAAGCGAGGCGATCCCTCACGATAAAAAACACCCCTGTCACAGTTGTGGCAAATACAGATCGGTAGCCCTGGGGTACAGGCTTTGTGAGGCAGCCATTACATAGCTATTTTAGCATGTGGATTTGAAGTTAACATGAATACAAAGCATCAAATTACTGCTACTGTAGGTTATGGAAGCCAAACTATTGTATCTACAATACAATGAACGCTACAGCCAAAAAATAATATTGATAAATAATATTACTTTCTTACGTAAAAATCAGTTTTTCGGTCATAAAATCTGTAATGTCACAGAGACGTGCCGCTTCCGCAGTGAACTCAAAAAGCAAATATTCGTGACATTGCTGCAGCTCTTTTCCGATTGCTCTAAGCAACTTTGTTTGGTTTTGTAAACTAGTTTTAGCAGTCAGCACTCAATTCTTGTAGAGTTTCTTTTGCTTGTATTGAAGATCTTTCTTTTAATTCAGCTTTTAGTTAGTTATACATTCTCATCTGTTTTTGAAAGTATCTACATTTTTGAAAATTATGTATCCTATTTCTTGTTTACCCTTTTAATTTGTATGAAAATCTAACTGTGATCCCTACTGGTTGCAATCTCCCATTTGGCCAGTAGATGGTGCTGTTCTCACCTGTGGGATTCAATCATGCAGAAATAAAGAATCTTTAACAACAACAACTTATAAAAGCCAAAGACAACACTAAAAAGTACCTGAATCATATGGATGGGATCGTCAGCATGCGACAGCTGTTCCAGTTCGGCGTCTCTCCTCTTCAGTTTGCTGATCTCTTCCTCCAGCTGCAGCTGCAGCTCTGCGGCCTGAGCGACGGCAGTTTTCTCCTGATCTCCGATCAGCTGCTTCACCTCTCTACGTCTTTTCTGAATGGAGGAGATCAGCTCGGCGAAGATCTTGTCACAGTCCTTCAGTGCAGTCTGGGCACAACTCTGTTGGCAGACAGCAGGTTTTTTACATTTAAAAGTAACGCTTATTGTTAAAGAGGACCTATTTTGCTTCGTCTTTTTCCTTTCCCTTAGTGTGTTATACAGTTTGTTTGTGCATGTAATAGGTCAGACCAATGCGTCCATTTTATCGTGAGGGATTGCCTCACTTCCCAGCATTGTATGCCGGATGGGCTACCACGAGACCAAGGCATCTCAGCACCTGGTTGGAAGAACAATCCCCCATGGGTTGCTGCTCTCAGCGTTCAAACTGGGAGCCAACATGGCATCTCGTTTCACCGTAAAGCCTTTCTGAAAAAAAATTATGAGAAATAAGCCATGCAGTAGCCAACTCTGTCTTTAATTTAGATCGCCAACAGTTACTTTCAAAGTTTCTCTAGAGTTTCCAGAGGCAGAAAGTCCCGTCAGATTTGCACAGAGCAAAAGAGGAGCAGCCAATATGATGCCCTGTCTCTCGAATCGCGCCACCACACATCCTGCCTTTTCGTTCTTCAACATAGTGATGTCACCAAGTAACACATTTGCATAATACCTGTCTAGTGGCTAGCTTGGCAAGCCCTAAAACAAGGCAAGTTAAAGTGGAGCTGGAGTGGAGTCTGAAGAGTTTGGTTCGGTAGACCAATCACAACAGAGTGGACCAGCTAACCAATCAGAGAGGGGTCGGGATGCAGCACAGACGGTGTGGGAAAAATAAAGCGTTTTTTGAACTTTAAAGCATGTAAACATGTTCTAGTACAAACCCAAAATACAAGTATGCACCTGAAAATGAGCATAATAGGTCTTCTTTAAAATACAACATGATGAAACCTCATCATCTGTAATGGCACTCTTCACGAGCTGGTGTTGACCTTTGACTTCCCAAGGGCCAAGATAAAAATGACTTCACCTTGAATAATAATTGATCAGTGTGAAAAATTGAGTAACATACTCCTAGAATTCTCTTTGAGGATCCACTCCAGGTTATAAAGGGAAGCTTACAAACTGCAACAAAGACCCAAAATATGCAAATATAATTTGACATTGTTATGCCTGTTCATTGGCGAATGATACTGATATGAAACATGTCCAGGGGAAAACATGTTATTCCTGTCCAGATTATCCTCATTCCACAACCAAACAGGATCTATTAATTATTAAAACTCATTTAAGACCTTGACATCCTCCTCAGCTTGGCTCAGCATCTGCAGCTCCCCTTCTCTCTGCTTGACTCTCTCCTGGACTTTCTTTTGACTGGAAACCAGACATTTCTGGAGGGAAGACAGCATGATTAGAGACTGGAAAGCTTTATGTTAAATTAAAAGCATTATAATTAAAATAGTGAATGTTTCAATTTGACATGCCAGGACGAGCTCAAAAGAGGAGTGTCAACGTGAATAGACCTATTGAGTTTTATGGCTATACGTCCTTTGGAGACTCTGAAAAGGAACAATGTGGACAGATAAGTGACTGAAACCAAACAGGCTACCTCTGTCTCAGCTTTCTGTACTGAAACAGAAATGGTTGTGTGGCCTTTATGTCCGTCTATGACACACAGGTGGCAGATGCACATCTTGTCCGTCCGACAGTAGACCTCCATCAGCTTGTTGTGCTTCGTGCACATCTTTTCCTGCAGTGGCGTTGTAGCTGAGACCAGCTGGTGCTTCTTCAACACAGGGACGTTGTGGTGAGGCTCGAGGTGAGCAGGACAGTAAGACGCCAAGCACGCCAGGCAAGACATGGTGGCTTTGTTTCGTCTGGTCCCACAGCAGAAATCGCAGGCGACATCTGCTGGGCCGGCACAGGCCAGAGAAGGAGAGGGCTGCTGGACGCTGGACTTCTTCAGCTTCTCAACAACCTAGAGATGATAGGAAATTCAGTCACTGATAGCCAAGATACCCATAAATACCCATAAACATAAGCATAAATAAAACATTTCTTACCCTTCAAATTAGTCTTTTAAAGAGCTGTAGACTAGATATGTACTGAGCAGGACATTTTTCAAACTCGTCAGTGCTCTCTGTTGGACAAACTATGTAATGGAGACACAGCCGACCTCATAGAAAACTCCTGTACTGACATTTTAATGTCATCAATTCGACATTTAGCGTATACCAATATACTGTATGTGCAAAAGGCTATCGGCTGAACACACATATATATAGAGATAAAATTTTGTAAATACTTTTTCTATCCTTTTCGCATCAGGTGAGGGTTGGAAAAATACCCAAACATGGAAGGGTAATCATTTACATATGTGCTTTACTTGTATGTTCCTGTACACCTGATTTTACTGACAATAAAATAGTAATTGTTTTTAATTTGTGTCAAAATACAAATGCCAACGCAAAAACCTGAATTTCCGTCTCTAGAGCCAGTGTTTGGTTTGTCCATTCTGGGCTACTGTAGAAACATGATGGACTAGACTAGACTGGACTAGATATAAATGGCTCATTCTAAGCTAACACAAACAAGAAATATGTGCTAGGATTGATACGTAGGGAGCAACACAGAAACAGGGAGGACTATTACAGTGGTTTGTATATGTTTACAGGAAAAAGTAGGAGAAAGGGTTTATGTAACAAAGCTAATATACATTCTGTTTAGTATAATTGGTTTTTCACCTCAGCCAGCATGTTGTTCCTCCTCAGACCAGGCCTCGGATTGAAGGTCTCCCTACATTGGGGGCAGCTGTACTCTCCCTTCTTCTCTTCCTGGTCCCAGAAACCCTCAATACAGCTTCTGCAGTAACTGTGTCCACAGGGAATGGTGACTGGCTCTTTTAGCAGGTCCAGACATACTGAACAGCAGAACTGATTCTGGTCCAAACCAACTCCACGCTGCTCCTCTTGCTGATGTTGATGTTTGCCAGCCATTTTGCTGAAACAGTTTCATAAAAAGTGTTTTATTCAGCTTGAATACTTGGAACAGAAGGAGCTGACTCGCTGCTCCATTCAGAAGGCTGAAGTGTAGGTCCAAGGTTCAATGTCCACCAACTTTAATTGACATCACCTGTGAGCTCAGAGAAATTGTTAAAGGGGCAAACACCAGGATCACTTTACCAGCCATGGCTAGTGCTATCTAGCACTGGAAGATGACGTCGTCTGGTTATCTTGGGACTACAAATGAGGGTATGTAGGCTCCTTTCCACATCGCAATATTTTTCTTTTTACTTTAAGTACATACTGTGGCTTGCCTTACAAAATATAGTGTTGCATCCAGTATGCATGCAGTTGAAACAAACTACTTCATTGTAACACTGCATCTTGAACTTTGACCCTCTTGCTCATGCATCTGTTGTGCAGAGGACTAATAGTCAAATACAACAGATTTGGTAGGACACGGCGTTATTTTTGGCACACTACAGTTGACAGATTATGTATTGGGACATACTAAATTGTTTTCTTTAATAGTACATAGTATGGTTGTATGGGTAGGTGGTTTGAATCTGTATTTCAGTGTCATGTCATAACATTTCCACAATACTGAGTTTGATTCAATTCCACGCAATGTTATTTATTCCTACAAGGGTATGAGCTTTAAAAATACTTTAGCGTTATAGTTTGTAGCACTGTGAACCTGAGAAAGTGTGCATGAAAAGCTCACTATGTCCATGAAGTAATCAGTCAATAAAACTAGATGACTGCAACCAATTTTGATCCTTAAACTGTGAAAGAGAAGCTAGAATAAAAGATGCTGAATAAAATAACTTTGTGGTTCAGGGACAGTATATATGTGCGGCTGAATGTAAAGTCTCACCAAATACCACCAAACATCCAAGTTTTTCACATTCAAGCTTTTCAATAAATGAATACACAATTGAATGAACCAAAAACAATACTAGGAATCAATGCAGGCATTAATTAATGTTTCTCTTTTAAGTTGCTTCTTTATTTATCTATGTATTAATTCATTTTGTTTAATTTTATTTGTATTAAATTTTACATTTATTTTTGCATTTATTTATTCATTTCATATTTATTTTTAATTATCTATGAGTGTATTCATGCATTTATTTATTTATGCACAATGATCCCTTTGCATTTTACCCTTTATTTCCCCAGACTTATTTTTTCTGTATTCTTTTCTTTATACATTTATTTTATATTACTTACCCTACTTATTATGTCTGCAATGTTCATGTCTCTGTGACAGAATACTGTACAGTATGTTCCAGTGGCAGCTGATTAAACGAAGCATTATTCTTACGTTAGGGAGCCCCCTGTTGGTCAGAGACTGTCGGTGCAGAGCAAACTAATCGGACCTACTGTAAAACAAAGTAGACAAATGAGAAACCTTGTGTGTAATTAGTTCTTTTATTGCTGAAAAATTGATTTATAACAAACAAATAATAGCATAATATAGAAAGAAAGAAAGATATTCCTTTATTAGTCCCACAGTGAGGAAATTCAGTTTTACACTCTGTTGTTCACACAGTACATATACATGTCAATGGAGAGATGTCAGAGTGAGGGGGCTGCTCCTGACAAGCGCCCAGAGCAGTTGGGGGTTTGGTGCCTTGCTCAGGGGCACCTCGGCAGTGCCCCTCTCCAGTAACCAGTTGGTCTTGGTCCATGGGGGACTTGAACCGGTGACCTCCGCGTCCTAACCCAAGTCCTTATGGACTAGGTCAGTGGGGGGAAATAAAGTATATTATCATCCATCACCTTTTGAAGTCCACATTCAAACCACCACTTTCAGATAATTAAACACCGTCAGCTGCTTCAATGATTTATGTATTCATTTATTTTATACATCACCAGCATATAAAGATAGCACAAGCCCACTGCTTTTTACATCATTTGCAAATATGTAACTACAGAGATTTGGCTTCCCTCCACCTTTTTCAGAGTCACTGCTTATCTTGTTCTGATTCCCTCCAGTTAAAGCTACACTAATCAATTACTGTTTTATTATCAGTGGAACAAGTGGCTTAGCGTAAGCGAAAGGTCTCGCTCGTAGTGTTAAACCCACAAAGAATTATCACCCGACCCGGCTCTATGGAGCCTTTTTAATCTCTTTAAGCCTGTTTTGGCAAACTGATCAACCTTGTTTCCCAGCATCAGCATCAGATAAGCTGCGATAAACCCACTGTGCGCGACCTTCCCAGCACCAAATGGCAAAATTAGCTAACCCTTTGCTGAAATGGAGATAAAAGGAGATTGAATGTCGAGCTTTGACACGACACCTTTACAATTGCTTTAAAAAATCTCCTCCTTTGTTCATGACAGCATTAGCTGCCATCTTTGCTGCCTCCCATGGCGTCTCTGCTCCCTCAGCTGCTTCATGTCCAATAAAGCCACCCGCTACTCCCCCTACTGCAGCGAAGGCTGTGGTCGCCACACCTAACGCAACTCCAGCAGCTGGCAGCACTGCTGCTTCACCTGCTGCTGCTGCTGCCGCCGCCCCTCCTGCTGCTGGAGCTGTTTTCACAAGTCGCATTAATCCTGAACAGTTTCGCACAGCGGTGACAACTAATCCAACCATCACTGCTATGCCAAAAAAAGCTCCTAATAGTGCTCCCGTTCCAGTACCTGCCAGTTGCTTCAAAAACTGCTGAGAGACTCTGCTTTTAGCCTGTTTTCGGATCTCTTCCGGTGGCACGTTTGTTGATGATGTGCTTTGCCTTATGTGCTCTTCCTCTCTCTGTATGACTTTCTCCACTTCTCGAAACATCTCATTAGTGTAATAGCCTCCGTTGTTTTGCATCACCATCTTGTCTACTGTGATGAGCAGCTCCTCCACCTGCACCTGGTTGCTCCTGTAGTTTTTCTGCTGTTTGTTCTTCCAGTATTTATTATCCATGACGTGGCACCGGCCGCCACACTTCTTCACCAGATCACTCAGATTCTTGTTCTGACTAACAAACTCCTCGATTGTCATCCCTTTAGGGAGCTGGTCGCCATGTGTGAAGACAATTACAGCGTATTTTAAAGCATCTTCAGAGAAGTATTTGCATATTTCTGTGATTACAGCCTGCTCCTGCTCTGTGAATTTCTCCACTTTAAGCACAATGAGGAAAGCGTGAGGCCCGGGAGCACACTCTGTGATACACCTCACTATCTCAGGCTTCAGCTCCTCCTTAGATGCGCCTGCATCGAAGAAACCAGGAGTGTCGATCAACGTGATGCTTCTTCCGTTGACAGATTTGGTTTCAGCTTGACATTTTTTTGTTCCGGAGCTGGGAGTGTGGTTCGTGGCAAACAATTCCTCGCCAAATATGGTGTTGGCTAGGTTGCTTTTCCCAGCTCCAGTTTTCCCCAGCAGGACTATCCTCTTTGTAGTTGACACTAGAAGAGAATAATGACTGTTAAGTATCAAATCTCTTGCTTTTTTGCTTTTCGTTAGCTTTTAAGAGTAGTTTTATCAGGCTTTTTTGGGGAACAGTTAACCAGTAGTGTGCAATTCAGCTCCAATAAAGGAGCACTCCTTAAAGGGATAGTTCAGGTGTTTTGAAGTAGGGTTGTATGAGGTACTTCTGGAGTTACCGCACAGGAGCAAAGCAAGCAAAAATGACCACGTAAAAAAAATCTGTCTCAGTTTGAGTGTATCTTATATGTATAATATTTTCACTGCTTCACCTTGGCATGAGCCAGCCCATTCCAACGAGGAACTGAAGCCTCTGTATCCATCTATGCTCTCACCAAAACCACCAGACTCCATTGATAAAACAGTAATTTTACCTTGCAGAACACGGGAGCTGTTGATCTAATGCTGCCTTGATCGGTTAGTTAGTTTGGTTTCACCAAAGTCACACAATAGCACAAACAAACAAACCAATCGAGGGAGTGGTAGACCTGACCACTGGTTGAACTCCTGTGTTCTGGAAGGTTAAAATTACTGTCTGGTGGCTTTGGCAAGAGCATGGATTATGGCTTCAGTTCCCCGTCGGAAACATGGACTATACAGCTGTCTGATGGTAACGTAAACCGGCAAAAATATTCTAAATATACTGTAGCTTACACTCAAACTGATATTTATTGTTTTAGATGGATAAAATAGGTTTTGCAAAACCCCCTAACTATCCCTTTAATGCTAACATAAGCATGCATATTTCTGGCAAATAAATAAAGATGTTAGGTCCACAGGGGGAAATGTCAAAGGATAATTTGGGAACAAATGACAGAAACAATAAACTCATATGTTAGGGGAAAAAGTTACATAACAAATGAATCTATAACATGGCCAGTTAGTCATCACAGTAGTCAAGTCAAGTCAAATTTTGCAGTGCAAAATTGGCAGAAACTAGTGTGAATAAGTATCAAATGCACTTAAAAAACACTTCTCCACTGAAGGTTGTTTTTCACTAATGTTTAGTTACCAGGAAAAAAAAAAAACAAATCAAGTCTTTGCTGTCATATAATATCTATACCCACCTTGGTCTGGTTGGTGAACAAAGCTTGTCAGTTGGAAAGTTTGCTGGACAGACGTGAAGGCCTGCAGAGACAACAAACAATATAAATAATAATACTTTATATTAATATTTATATAACGGATGTGGCATTCAGAAAAGTGTTTTTTGACACACACTAAATTAATTGCAAAAAAAAAAATCCAAAACAATCAGGAAAAGGCCTCTAACTATATTTTGTGCAACTTGAAGCTTCATGCATCTCCATTACCTCACTAGCCTCTTTGTCATTGGGGTCGATGACGATGCGGACCAGAAATGGATTCCCGCTGGCTCGGTTTTGTTGAAACAGACGAACTTCCTCCAGTAGAACCCTGGCTACCACGCTGTCAGGAAAACGCAGGGCAATCCCAGCACCGAGTACAGGAAGAGCAACTGATCTAAAACATCTGTTCTCACAGGAAGTTAGGATGTTGTTGATGGCTAGCCTCAGAATCTGGAAAAAAGGTCAGAATCCAATGATTTTTAAGAAGGAAATAAAGTATTGGGATGCACAAAACTAAAAACAGTTTTTCAGTTATGTCACCTCGACTGCAGTTCCATCTGGGTCATCATCCCAGGGAAGGAGGTTGAGGAAGAACACTGCATTAAACGGCAGGTTGGACAAGCCCTCCACCAGGACTGAGTCACCTCCAGCTTCCTTTCTAAACTTTGTAGTCAGCTGATGTCCAACCACTTCAAACAAAGTGTTTCCAACATGAGTAGAGTGGGGATCATTGCCAACCATGGGCGATACCACAGCATCCACCTAGGAGGAGAGCAGGAGATGTGGTGGGAGTTAAACATTTAACATTTTTTTCTTCTTCAATTTTATGTAATTTATAGATACCAGCATCGGAAACGAGTCCGATACTGCCCAAAAATCAGTATTGGGGAGTATGGTAGTCTATGTACCCATCCAAAACCATAATGTATTAAGCCAATGCAGAGGTCAAGTTTTCTCTCAGAACACTTGAAGGAACAATATGCTGAAAAGTTACTGACAGTTCAATTTGGGCACCCACAGGCAAAAACATAAATCTGATGCCCTGCCATAACCCTATTTTTTTAAATCTCAGCAAAGTTTCTCACCTGCTGGGTCTCGATGGTTCCCTGAATGATCTCTACGTGGACACCACCTTCAGGAGCTCCAGATGTGGCTCCCCTTTGGAGCCCCAGATCACTCGGTACACTCTTTCCGGTACTTGTCCCTTGCAGCAGCCGGTCACATGCTTCCTGCATGGCCCTCACCACCTCTCCTCTGATATCAGTCAGGATGATTCTGCTCAGACTTCGCCCTCCCTGACTGCCAAACTTCTTAACAGCACTTACGATAGCCTCAGAGCACACAGTGACAGGAACCCCAAAAGTCCCTGAGCTGATACAGGGTATGGCTATAGACCTGAACTCCATCTTCTCTGCTAATTTCAGAGCAGACTCGACAGTTTGCTCCAGTATGATCCTTTCTCTGTCACCTGATCTTCCACCTACAGGACCAACAGCATGCAGCAGTTTCTTGCATTTTAAGTTACCCCCTGTGGTCACTACCACACCCCCTGTAGAGATTTTTCCAGTCTTCTTTATCAAAGCTCTGCTCTCCTTCTGCACCTGAGGGCCACCTGCTTTACTCAGTGCACCAGCAACCCCTCCACTGTGCTCCAGATCTTCGTTGGCAGCGTTCACCAGGGCATCAGCCTCCTGTTTGGTGATGTCACCCTGACACACCAGCACCTGGAGCCCATCACAAAGACTGTAGCTGGCAACTGTTGTGTTTACTTCACTCAAGCTCAAAGATGCCAGATCATGTGTAACATGAGGGAGGTCATCATTCCCAGTAGGACATTGGGAATACCTTTCTGTTCCTAACTGGTCAGTGGTAATTCTGTCCTGAAGAAATATGTCCAGAAATGGATCCAGCCTGTTCCGGACCTCGGTCACTCTGCTGGATGGACCTTCCAGTGCCACAATGGGCCCAGAGGCAGATGTTGAGGGATGGAAGGTAACCCCTGAATAATCAAAACCATGCAGCTGCAGCCATTCTGGCAACTCTTGTGCTAACTCTGCGAAAGGCAGATGGATTATGCTTTGAACGCTGGACTCGTCCAAAATAAACTGTATGACAGCTTCACTCAGCTCTTCAACTTCTTTGGTGTGGCCCAGGAGGCACACAGTGCTGTCTGAGCCAAACACCACCTGAGCCCTGTATCCTCCAAGGTTCATCTCATCTGTCTTGGACTTAAGCTTTTCCCGAAGATCAGATGGCACAGTGGAGCAGTTGGGAACATCAATCTTGACTTCCTTAATATCACGTTGCAGTGCCTTTTCAGCTTCATCAAGATGACCAGTGGAAAGGGATAACATACGTAGCCCTGTGTCTCGTAACTCTATTTCCACCTTGTCAGCAAACCCTAAAAAGCCACTTAGCACCCCTGGGCCTCCGAATGCCTTTCTCAAGAAGGCCAAAAACTGTGGGCTCATGTCAGAAACTGTCCTTTCTAAGACTAAATTCTCCTGATCAGAGATCCAATCTCCAGCTTTAATAATCTCCTCCAGGAACCCTTCTAGAATCAACTGACCTGCAGCTCCCTGCATGACCCTCAGTCCTGGAAAATCTCGCCTCAAACTGTGCTCAATCTCTTTCCAGAGGAGGCGAAGCTTGGCCTCGCCCAGTCGACGAATGCTGGTTTGCCTCTCTCTTAAATAAGATCCTTGTTTAACATGCGAGTCCTCTACATCCATCAACCTGGCTTTCACCCGAGAACGCTCCCCAACAACAATAGCCAGCCCAGCCTCGCTGTACACCTTCACCTCATCTGTGGTCTGAGCAGAGCAGCAGAACTGACGCAAAGCTTTAACTTTGTGAGGGTCCACCTCATAGTGTGACAGGTAGCCATTAAAGATTTTGTCTACCTCTTCTTTCCAATTTCTAACTTCATCTGCAGCACCAGGTTGAGCTAAACGGCTAACTAAAATTCTCCCCTCCTCTGGAAACAGCTGAGCAGAGCAGGCAACAGAGGAAAGCTGTTTCTCTAGCTCTTTCTCAGCTTTGGGGCATTCCTTCAGGTAACGTAGGAGGTAAGAATCCTGCTGTAGTTCATGTTTTTCACCACTTGGTGGAGGAGTTGAGGCAGGAATGGACTGTGGGCTCTGTTGAAGAGACATCAGTTTACTGATGTTGTATGAACAGAAACAGCTGAATTGTTAGATTATGTTCCTGTAGAGTTTTAAAAGGACCTATGTTGTACATTTTTAGGTGGTTACTTGTATTTGGGGGTTCTACTAGAACATGTTTACATGCTTTAATGTTCAAAAAACGCTTTGCTTTTCTCATACCAGCTGTTATAGCAGTCAGCTATGAACCAAACTCTAACTCGCCTCACTTGAGGGCGTGCCAAACTAGCAGCTAGGAAGGTATTATGCAAATGTGTTACTTGGTGACATCATCATGTTACAGAAGAAAAGGAGGGGCTTCAAGTGAGGCGTTTCAGGCACCGGAATGAGTTTTGAAGTGGGGGGTAGGACTAGCCCACATGTAGAAAAGCTAGTATCACAATATTCCCAACCAAATACCTCTATCAATACTGTGACAATATTGTGGGTTGGTGCTATTCCAATAGTTGTCAGTATTGTGGGTATAATGACTAAGTGGGTAAAGGCAAAAAATAGAACAACCACATTAGTCAAATTACATCACTCTACTGTAATGCACATTACACATGACATTCAGTTTATATAACACCACATTTTCCACAGGATCTTGTGAGACTGTGGTGGCTGACCTTGGACCCAGTTATATGCATTGATCTGGTGCGCTTTGAGAGCAAAATAACAAAGATCTATGAAGAAGTTTGCGCTCTAGCGATCACTTTAATCATAAACACATCAGTTGCATATGAATAATGATGCAAAAAGTCCCACTCACAAAGCATGCTAAATGAGACGCGGCCCGTGTTTCCAGACTAGTAGGTTGCCGACATCCCTGCAGACCCTTGACGTATGATCTTCACCCCAGACCTTTCTAAGCTGACTTAAATAATCGGATTGGCCCAAAAAGTTATGTCATATAGATATTATCACAAATGTTCTTCCACTTTATTACCATAAAAGTAGGGGGAAGAAGTCTTGTTGTCCCCCCATTCTCTCCCTATATGGGGACAGTGACTCCCTTTGGGATGGACTTTGGACTTTGTAACTTTGCAGACCTTTTATATGCACATAAAACTATATAACATACTAAAGGAAAGGGGAAAAAGCCTCTTTACGATGCAGTGTATAACCTATTTGGTGAACTAATGAAATGGGGAGCTTGAAAATGGAAGTTTTTTTTCAGTACACAACTTTGACTGAATGACAGACGTTGTGCTAACCTGTACTGGGTCTGTAAAATCCTGGCTGGTAGAGGAACTGTGCGGATCCAGGCTGCCTCGGACAGTGAACACCACACCATCCACGACATGCTCACATCTCTGCAGGACCGCCTGCTGATCTGAGACAGAAAATGTGACATTATTGTGGGTTTTGAATCAGGACAGCCTGCTCACTTGACAAAAAAAAAAAAAAAAAGCATGTTTGTAGGGCAACATTACCCTTATGAAAAAGTAGTAAACATCAAGTTTATTTTATCAAATATACTTAAATAAAGTTCAGGTATGTTTCCCCAAAGTACAATTTATGTAATAGGTAAACTAATATATATAATATAGTATATAGTAGTAATATATATGATAATGTGCACTAGTAGTATACCTTTAAAAGTACCAATTCAATGCTTCTTGGGACTAAATTGACCTATTTTCCCAGTTTAATGTTTCCTAGGAAGTGAAACTTCATTACACTTTCGATTTCAATCTCCTCTTGAATCCGTGGTATAATTAAGCGTTCTATATTTTAATATAGTATTTAATATTCCTATTAGCTTACTATGTAAGGTATTATCATTAATGTACGGTGTTTGATGGCCTACCTTTCTCATATTTGAAAGCAACGCTGTAAATGTGATCTTTCACCCTCGTCAGCGGTCCGCAGTCTCCTCCGCCGGATCTGCGGCGAACATGGAAATGCGTTTCTATTCTCCTCACCTGCTCCTCGACCAGGTTCTGGATCTCAAAGAAAACGGGGTACTGGTAGATGTCACCCATACTTTGTGAATGGATGAATAAAGCCAAACATCCGCAGCGTCCCGGTTTGAGGAGCAGTGCGTTTACAGTGTCGCCAGTCTGGTCCTGCTGGACGAGCGCGCCCCTAGTGGTGATAAAATACAGGAAAAAACACGCTGGACGACAGGGAGGCGCCTCAGTTTGCCAAAACAGAAAATAAATAAACAAATAAATGACTCAGTAAATAAAAGATTTTTAAGATATATTATTTATATATATATATATATATATATATATATATATATATATATATATATATATATATATATATATATATATATATTGATGAAATGGGACAGAAATTGATATTTGTATTCATTTCTTTATATATTTACTCTTCTGTTTACTTCCCCCTTTTTTATATTTTATTTTTTTTATTATATTTTAAAGGTTTTATTGATTTACATTTGCATTTATTTATTTATTTATTTATTTATTTTGGGTAAGAGAAAATTTAACAAATGAATGAATAAATGACTCAATGAATAAATAGGTCACTGACTATAGCAAAATAATCTAAAAAAAATAAATGTAGCCATTAATAAATTGATAATGTGACATAAATTGATATTTGTATTCATTTCCTTATATATTTACTCTTCTTTTTACTCTCCCCTTCTTTTTATTATATTTTAAAGGTTTTAGTTATTTACTTTTGCATTGATTTATTAATTTATTTATTTAGTGTAAGTGAAAGTCCTGAGAGAAAATTTAACAAATGAAGGAATAAATGACTCAATGAATAAATAGGTCATTGACTATAGCAAAAATAATATTAAAAAAATAAATGCAGCCATTAATAAATTGATAATGTGACATAAATTGATATTTCTGTTTTTAGTTCCTTCTCATTTATTTATCTTTGTATTAATTCCCTTATTCATTTAGCGTTCTGTTTATTTTTCCCTTTTATTTATTTATTTATTTATATTCACTTTAAAATGTATTTAATTATTCATACATCCATTTGTTTATTTCTGTTTCATTTATTTTTAGATTTATTTTTAAATGTAAATGTATTTATGCATGTACTAATTTAATTATTTCTGCCTAATTCTCCCTTTGCATTTCACCCTGTATTTATTTCCCCAAACTTATCTGTTTTATTTGATACCTTTATTTACTCATTTCTTTATGCTTTTCTGCCTCATTATGCAAATAAAGGGGCTATTTGTAAAAGTAGTAATACCGGATACTACTGGTGCTTGTTGTTAAGTATGTTTTATGACTGTAAGTTAAGGTGACCTAATGTGCCATGAAAGGCGCCATTAGATAAAATGTATTATTATTATTATGAGGGACTTGGGCTTATCTCAAGTTTGAACTGGCTGACTCACTGATTATGGGAGTGTCAAAGTCCTGTTACAGAGCAGCTAATCAGCTCTTTTCTTTTACTTTACTTCTTTCCTTTGCCTGTCAGCTTCTTCGTATATGAGTATTTGTCTTTTGCACATTTTATACATTTCTGACGAGGAGCGATGATGGTAGTCGACCGTATAGCTTCATAGACTACCCACCAAAAATAGCATCATTCCCCAGAATGCTCCGATGCCCATTTTCTAACATCAGTAATAGTAACTGACCGACCAAAAGACGAATGACCATCAGAAACAATGGGTTGTGCATACATATTTATTTATTTGTCTTAAAAATAATCCAAAGGACCCAGAACACGGTATATAAATGCTCCAATATGGTGGACAATGCAAAAAACTGGATACATGTCTGCTCCTCATAAACAATCATTCTCAGTATAAAAAAGGACTCTAAATGCAATAAAACAAATAGACCTGTGCCAAGGCTAATGCGGTTTGATGACAAACTGTGTCCTGACAGTACGCGTCACCTTTTCTGAGCAGCCATTTTTTTCCAAATAAGCATTCCAAAAAGTTGGCAATCCAAATAGAAGAAGTAAATGCAAAAATAAAATAAAATTAGTGCAATAAAATAAGTGCAAATAAAATAAGTGCAATAAATTACAGCCATAACACTGCAAACATAGTCGTGTTTTAAATTACACAAATCTTCTCCATGGATCTAAATGGTGGCAAAGTCAGAATGATGAATGAGTTGAACACAAAATGAACGCCACTTTACCTTCTTCCTCAATTGTTGTATCTGTTTTGCAATTAGGAAACAGGCTTTGTGCAACGATAACACTGAATATGTTTTAAGTGACTCACCAGGATGTGAGGCACGAATCAACCTTTATGTCACAATTCTTCAATCAAATCCTCTCATCTGTCATAAGGTGTCCGGATATATTGGAAGGCGAATTACAGCCTGATCAACAGTGGCGCACATTAAGCACCTAAATATAAATGTCGTTACCATAACTTGATCAGTTCTGCATAATGTGTATTGTATGCACCCTTCAGCCCGAGGCCAGGATAGAGCGGCTGGGTGAACGTGGTGTGTTCTCTGTGGAGCAGAGTCATCTTGTCAGAGATGGTATAAAAGGACAGAGTACCTAATTTATAATCCAGGTACACGCCAATCCTGGAGGATTGAGGCCATAACACCGTCGTGCTTGTGTTGTTGTCTTGGAAAGAGTAGCCATTTTTGGAGCACTCTATACTCCATGAGTTATTCCTTCCAAACACTGAGTCACTGGTTCTGCTGATGTCTTTGTATGACACTGCCACAGTCCAAGTCCCACCATCCCAACCGACCTCCCAGTAACATCGCTCGGACAAACCCTCTCTGCACAACACCTGCGCAGAGATGGTGTCAGTTGTAAAACTGTCAGAGTCATGATAATATTTCTTATTGCGTTTATATGTCACCCGTCTGTATTCTTGTGAAATGTACAAATATTTGGAGACTTTGTTCTCATCCAGGGTTAGAGGACGGCAATCTGATGGAAGAACAAGCAGGTTAAAAGACATTATTAACATCAACCTTTTAATATGCAATTCATTATTAATGCACTGGTCTATTGTGTAACTGCAACTAAATGTTTTACTCACAGCGTAAAAACTCCTCTCTGGTCTTCGGCACAGGTGGCAACACAACATCTATAGTAGACACTAACGACAAAACAAATCCTAAATACCACTGGACCTGAATCAAACCACTGTATCACTCTGGATTCTTCTATTTCTATCAGGTACCTGTGGCAGAGATCCTGGTCAAGGCGTCCTTCAGGAGGCTCTTCATGTCATCCCTCAGTTTAGCCACGCCGTCAGTCACAGCTTCGAATGAATGTTGAGGACGAACGACGCAATCCGGTGGCAAGTCTGGTGATTCACAGGAGGTGGAGAAGGACTGGAAAGTCTGGAGGTAAATGAGTCAGCAACCAGAAGAAAAACTGAGTGAAAAGCTGAAAAATGGGGGTCGCAGGTTCGCTTCAGTGTGGACTTTGCATGTTCTCCCTGTGTTAGCGTGGGTTTTCTCCGGGTTCTCCGGCTTCCTCCCACAGTCCAAAAACATGCACGTTACTTGATGTCTCTAAATTGCCCGTCGGTATGAATGTGAGCGTAAATAGTTGTCTGTCTCTACGTGCCCTGCGATTTGTCCAGGGCGAACCCCGTCTTCGACCAGTGCCGGCTGGGATCGGCTCCAGCGCCCCCTGGGACCTCTAACGGGATATGGGGTTGGAGATGAATGGATGGATGTATTGCACATTTTCAGCTTCTACCGTTATTAACGTGGAGTGCTGTTTACTCCACCACATGGAATTGACATTATACAAAGTGACAGAAACACTAAAAAGCAGATAGATAAAGTTGCTAAGTGCTACCTTGATGAAATGAATGTGGTCTTGCGTATTAGACAGCTGTTCCAGTTCGCCGTCTCTCCTCCTCAGCTTGGCGATCTCCTCCTCCAGCTGCCGTTGTAGTTCTTCAGCCTGAGCGACAGCAGTCTGCTCTCTGGTTTTCATGAGCTGCTTCACCCAAGCGTATTTTATTTTTATGGAGGAGATCAGCTCATCCATGATCTTATCACAGTTCTCCACTGCAGGCTGGCTGCAACTCTGATCATACAAAGAAAAACAAAGGTTTTTCCATTAAAATTCATTCCATGAGTAGCAACAGTTCCATATTTTAATACATGCATTGTTAGGACCTCTAAATCAACAAGTATACACATGTATCTGGTGGTTATTCAGGTAATGTCTTTAGAAAATACATACAAAAATATACCACCTATATACCATAACCCCAGTATTGAAAACACAGGATTATTCAAATGCTAAAATCTAGTTTCCACACCTTGAAATCCTTCAGAGCTTGCAGCAGCTCATTTAGCTCCTCCTCTCTCTGCTGGAATCTCTCCTGGACTTTCTTTTGACTCGCAATCAGCTGTTTCTGAAAGACATTGTTAGTGCAACAGCAAGCGGCTCATTATGGAGGGTTTTATTACAGCAGCAGGCGAAATATTTTTGGCATCATCGGGCAAAAATTCCATAATAACCTTTCAGCAAATTATAATTTGCATGTTCTGAGAGAAAACCAGACTTCTGCGCCTCCTCGCGGCTCTGTTTTCAGGCTTTAAAAAGTCGATCCTGTGACTGGACACTTTGGCCAATCACAGGTCATTTCAGAGAGAGAGAGTGTTCCCATTGGCTGTTCATTTAACGGAGGCAGCCGTCAATCACTCACGCATTACTGTAATACCTATTTTTCTCCTCAGATGTTTTCACAATCATCTTGTCGTTTACTGTTTATATGTAAAATGAGTTGGTTTGCTCCAGCTGCTTGGTATTTCCTCAACTGATCTCAATATGGTTGCCAGCTCACAAACTTTCTACTACAAGATGTTTCCGAAAACATCTGAGGCGAGAAATAGGTGTTACAGTAACAGAATATCGATTCATATTTGATCAGCGCTGCCTACTTTGACTGTTTGATCGGAGTTTGCGAGCATTTGACAGCTGCTCAGAGACGGCAGGCTCCAGCTTGTCTCTGATTGGTTGTTTTCCTCTGGTCTGTGAAATCTTGCAGATGCCATTAAGAGCACCGGAGGACACTAGAGACACGCAAATTTTTTTTTTTTTTTTTTTTTCAGCTTGCTTGTCTCATGCACAACTGTCAGGATATAGTGACTGTTTCATAAAAATAACTTTTTAAAATCATATTTGGTTCAACCGACCGAACCCAGCTTTAAGACACAGTGTTTTATGTTTCTACCTGTTCCTCAGCCCTCTGAGCAGCAGCTGACACCGTTTGATGCCTGCTATGTTCATCTATAACGCACAGGTAGCAGATACACATCTTGTCCGTCCGACAGTAGACCTCCATCAGCTTGTTGTGCTTCGTGCACATCTTTTCCTGCAGTGGCGTTGTAGCTGAGACCAGCTGGTGCGTCTTCAACACAGGGACGCTGTAGTGAGGCTCGAGGTGAGCAGGACAGTAAGACGCCAAGCACGCCAGGCAAGACATGGTGGCTTTGTTTCGTCTGGTCCCACAGCAGAAATCGCAGGCGACATCTGCTGGGCCGGCACAGGCCAGAGAGGGAGAGGGCTTCTTCTTTAGCTTCTCAACAACCTGATAAAAAGAGGGATGGTGATAAATACTGTGGGTCACTCGACACACAGGAGAAAGAGAGAATACACATCTACCAAGGCTTCAAAATCTTTTAAAATCGTTATTATCGTTATTATGTAAAACATTACATTTAATTATCTTCTTAAAAAAAAAAAAGACAATGATTGTAACTGGTTAGTCATGATGTTTAAATAGAACCTATTTCATTTCTTACAGCCATTTAAATATATCATGTTTCTGTAGTCTAACCTACAGGCAGTGGTGGATAGCAACTCCAATTACTCCAATTTTGAAGCATTTCTACTTTATTTCAGTACTTCCATTATATGCTACTTTATAATTCTACTCCACTATATTTCAGACTCAAATTACTAACCCTAACCCCTCACCCTAACCCTAACCCTACTAACCCTAACCCTACTAACCCTAACCCTAACCCTACTAACCCTAACCCTACTAACCCTAACCCTAACCCTACTAACCCTAACCCTACTAACTCTAACCCTACTAAGCCTAACCCTACTAACCCTAACCCCTCACCCTAACCCTACTAACCCTAACTCTAACCCCTCACCCTAACCCTAACCCTACTAACCCTAACCCTACTAACTCTAACCCTACTAACCCTAACCCTAACCCTACTAACCCTAACCCTACTAACTCTAACCCTACTAACCCTAACCCCTCACCCTAACCCTACTAACCCTAACCCTACTAACTCTAACCCTACTAAGCCTAACCCTACTAACCCTAACCCCTCACCCTAACCCTACTAACCCTAACTCTAACCCCTCACCCTAACCCTACTAACCCTAACCCTAACCCTACTAACCCTAACCCTAACCCCTTACTCCACTACATTTACTTAAAAACTTTAGTTACCTTGCAGTTAAGGCTCATCAATACCAATATAATCACCAATACTCAAAAAAATCAGATTATTAATATTACTGGTCAAACTACATACAGTATATGAAGTACTTAAAATTAGCTCCACCTTTACTGGCTGCAACATTATAGTAATGTATTCACACATCAATAATATATTCACTTTATTCTGACATGAGCCATTCTGCACAAGGTGTGCTTTTACTTTGGTACTCTAAAATATATTACTACTAATACTTTTGTTCTTTAACTTTAGTAAAATTTTTGAATGCTTGTAAGAGTATTTCTACACTGTGGATCTCAGTACTTCATCTACCACTGCCTACAGGTGAAACAGCGTGACATTTTGCAGGACCATTCAGAATTTGATTAAACTGCAATGTCCACAAATCTTCTATACACAAACGTTATGTAAAAAATATATATATTATTGATAAAGACTGAATACAACTGATAGATAGGGTGGTTTAAAAATGTTTGCAAGTAATTGCAAATTGAAATTGAGTTTGTGTAGAAATAGTTGTGGTTTAACCCCAAGAGATCCACGGTGCCGGGGACGATCCCGACCTACTTTACTGTCTTTCAGAGGCTCTGGCAGGTCCAGTTTTAGGGCTAGAGTGAAGCTACATATATCATATGGTATGGTACACACTAGTATGGTATGCTAACTTGTTAAGAAGGAGGCTAAATAACACTCCAAAGCTAAATTTTAGCAAGGAAAAACTGGTATGGCCATTTTCAGGGGTCCCTTGACCTCTGACCTCAAGATGCCCACTTTATGATAATCACATGCTGTTTTAGGCAAAAACCATTCAATGTTTTTCATGCAGTATAAATGTATTTTTGCCAATTCTAAAAATGATGTGTTTGAATATTTCTGCATACTTACAAGTTGGGTATCACTGTAAAGCTGCGACTGTATTAATGTGTGATGATGTTAGTCCCCATAGTAGCCATTTCATTGTAGTGAGACCATTTTTTCGAAACTTGACATCACTGTATAAAATGGCCTGTGGTGACCTCTAATATAGTCACAGCCTCCTGAAACTTTACAGCCACAAACTAGAGATCTAGAGTATTCAGAGGATGGGTGGCTTTCCTAACTAAACTTACAGTAAGGGCGTTTCTGAGAAGTTTCCACTCACCATCCCATCACCAAAAAATGCAATTCCTGCAGAAATCTCAAAATGTCTAAGGTTTTTGATACCAAATCACAGCATGTTTTTTTCTATGGTGCTCCTCAAAGTCTTGGTACCTTGATGTGGTATTCTGGAGGGATTATTGATCATTTTTATCAATTCTCAGTAGATAAAAAATAGTTAAATTTAGCACCCAATCTGTGTCACAAATGGTATCAAACCAAACATTGCTCGAACAACTTATGAGACATAAGAGCATGGGAATCACCATAATATACTTCTATCATAATGTTCTAAGCCCTTACAGCCTTTTATAATTCATTTGAAGTAATTAATTCATCAATTAATTCTTGTTTATTTCTGATTTTTAGGAGAACAACTTGTAATATAGTGCCGAGCTGCATTAATCTTCAGCTTTCAGATGATGCGCACCACTTCCATGTGACATCTACTTTCGACCTGCTATCTCCCACTAAAGACCCCCTTTACCCCACTAAAAAAAGACTAAAACGGGTCTACTGTGGGTTTCAGAGGCAAAGAAAAACACAAGTTTGCTTCTACACATTTCAGGTGTCGCAATAAAACAAATCTGAAATCTAATTATGAATTTCAGGTACCGTCCACTTAGACATACCGTATAGCATACTGTGCTTTGACATTTGTAGTAAAAAAAAAAAAAACCAGCCTAATATTACATAGAATCCAGTGTTTTGTTAGAAAATAATGATTTAGTTGACTTCTGTACATACAGTGTTTTAATGGACCAAAGTGGAAAAAGCAGCCGCTGTAATAAGTGTCTTAAAGATAATAGTAATAGTTATTATGCTGTATACTGTTTGTACCACTACTTCCAAGAAATCACCTCAGCCAGCATGTTGTTCCTCCTCAGACCAGGCCTCGGATTGAAGGTCTCCCTACATTGGGGGCAGCTGTACTCTCCCTTCTTCTCTTCCTGGTCCCAGAAACCCTCAATACAGCTTTCGCAGTAACTGTGTCCACAGGGAATGGTGACTGGCTCTTTTAGCAGGTCCAGACATACTGAACAGCAGAACTGATTCTGGTCCAAATCAACACCGCATTGCTGCTGCTGCTCTGCCATTTTCAAGGTTTGAGGAAGACGAGCACATGTGAGTTTCACTTTCTATTCCTACATAGAAACTTATGATGCATCACAGGCGGGGCTTTTTAAGAGCTGCACACCTCCCTCCAACGTCGTCAAGGGCAGAACCTATACTGACGTCAGTCTGTCTTCAGTCTTTTTGCCACCTAATGTTAGCTAAATGTAGTAAATCTAGCCATAAACTAGCACACCTACTGCATAACTTTAGCTAAAGTGAGGCAAGCCTAGCTAAAACTAGCCATAAACTAGCATATCTAACATTAGCTAAAATGGTATTCCTGGCTACAATTAGCCATAAACTAGCACACCTACTGCATAACTTTAGCTAAAGTGAGGCAAGCCTAGCTACAATTAGCCATAAACTAGCACACCTACTGCATAACTTTAGCTAAAACAGGGTAAACTATGAGTAAAACTAGCCATAAACTAGCACATGTACTGTCTAAAGTTAGCTAAAGCGAGGTAAGCCTAGCTAAAATTAGCCATAAACTAGCACACCTACTGCATAACTTTAGCTAAAGTGAGGCAAGCCTAGCTAAAACTAGCCATAAACTAGCATATCTAACATTAGCTAAAATGGTATTCCTGGCTACAATTAGCCATAAACTAGCACACCTACTGCATAACTTTAGCTAAAGTGAGGCAAGCCTAGCTACAATTAGCCATAAACTAGCACACCTACTGCATAACTTTAGCTAAAACAGGGTAAACTATGAGTAAAACTAGCCATAAACTAGCACATGTACTGTCTAAAGTTAGCTAAAGCGAGGTAAGCCTAGCTAAAATTAGCCATAAACTAGCATATCAACATTAGCTAAAATGGCTCCTGGCTAAAAGTAGCCAAAAACTAACTGCTGCACTGAGAAAGTAGAAAAGAAGAAAAGGTTGGTGTTCTCACACTCCACAAGCTAATTAAAGCAGCTATAACATTAGCTTAAACAGGGTAAAACTAGCCATAAGCTAGCACACTTAAAATATTAGCTAAAATGGGGTGAACCTAGCTAAAAATAGCCATAAATTAGCATACCTAGTGTTAGCTAAAATGATACACCTGACTAAAATTAGCAATAAACTAGCATTACAGTGGCAACTGATACATCTACTTTTCTTAGTTTAGTGATGATATTAGTTATTAAAAAGGTCAATGTCAATGATTATAATATGATGGATTGAAATGCTTTGAAAAATAGTCTCACTTTTTAAACAATATAGTTGTTATTGTAGACCTTAGATTATCTAAAAGAGTTGTTGTCTTTGTTTATAATTGGGTTTGAGTCAGTTATGGTTAAACGATAATCAATTACCTTCAAAACTTTACATGTTGAATCATTTTATAAAAACATAAAGGAAGTGAGTGAATATTTGTCGCGGTGGTGGCCGAGTGCATTTGCCAATAGGTGTCCCACATTTTGCTGAGCCCACCCTAAATAAGGGGGACAAAATAATAGAAACACCCTTTAGTTTGGTTATCAAATTTTCTCTATGATCAAATGAAGTCAAAAATGTAAATCTTGACAATGCAGATTCCAGTGGTAGATGAGATGATGACTACCTTTAGCCCACATGCAACTACCCTGGAGGAGTGAGATGAATTAAAGGTAAGCTATGCTACTTTCATTTATACCTTCAATCACTTCCACTAAAAGATGAATATTGAAAATACATCTTCTGACGTCTTAATATCAGATTTCATAAATAAATATATTGTAGTTTGTAGTTTTTTTTACATAGACAGCAGCTCCAGAATCCCTGTATGACATAAAGTAGAGGCATTATAAGACAAAAATTAATCCAATTATGATAAAAAAATAATAGAGTCAAAACATGAAATGTGTTTTACGATGTCTTCTGTCCATGGGACTACTGTTTTTTTCAATATACTCAAAGACTAAACATAGATTGATAATAAGATGGCTGTATCAGAAACTACAAGGACCAAAATCAAGTATTTGGTATCTATGAACTGTGAACAAGCTGGATATCAAATATATGCACACATATGCAATGTGAAAAAAATATGGAAAACATTTCATGAAGTCAGTGTTAGTGTTTTTCCAAATTTTTCAAAAATCTTGTCTTTGATTATTAATAAAAGTGTGATCTAAAACATTTAACTTTTAACTTTTCATTGTAAACTTTTAGATACATGCCCAAAGTATGTCCATACCAAATTTCAAGACTATATTTAATTGTAGATGGCAAGACAAATGAGAGACTGAAAAAAACAGATCAACACATATTGGATCTGATTCAACTTTATTGTCATTGCAGAGTACAGGTACTGAGACAACGAAATGCAGTTTAGCATCAAACCAAAAGTGCCAAAAAACAATAATATATGGAATAAGTATTAAAAAAAACAGTACACACAGCTGTTGTTGAATCATTAAAAACAAAAAAAAATTCAATAAAGAGAAAAATAGTAAAAATGCAGCATTCTGCATCTCAGTCATGGAAAAAAATAGATCATTTTAGATTATTAATCACTTTAGTCTTTCAAAAAAAAATTTGATTTAATGATTTCCTAACTCATTCAAAGTCTCTTTAAAACAACTGATTTTCCTTGGGAGCAAAATTGAATTACATGTGATCAATATTTTCTCAAATACATACTGTATTATTGTGACACTCACAATTAACAGCAGGAACAGGAAGTAACTACGGGCTGATTGATAAATCCAGGTTTCAAACTAAATGTCTCACCCATCCATGTTGGTTTTTCCAAGCTTTATGCGCTTTATATAACAAACATCAATCTCCTGCTCCTATTGTCGGTGCTGTTTTTTTAATCGGCTGCGACCACAGATTACTTCCAGATAGCTTTTACTGTCTTGTCTATGGCTTGCCCTGTAGTTTCTGCTCCTTCAGCTGCGTCGTATCCTATCCGAACACCCTTTACTACCCCCTTTAGTGCGGCTGACGCAACCATTCCTCTTGCTGTTGATGTTAGTGCTGAAAAATCTGAAAGATCCTGAACATTTCTAACAGTATCTGCAACCATCCCTACCACACCAAGCAAAGCTCCCAACAATGCGCCTGTTGCAGTGCTTGCTAATCTGATCAGTAGCTTGTTAAATACACTAACTTTGGCTTTATTTCTAATCTCTTCCAGTGACATGTTTCCTGAAGACTGCCTAATGAGTTCTTCCTCTATCTGTATTTCCCTTTTCACTGCTTGTAGCATCTCATTGGTGTAGCAGCTTCCTGTGTGTGCCTCAATCATCTTGTCCACTGTGTTTAGTAGCTCTGCCACCTGGAACCGGTTACTCCTGTAGTCGTCCTCTTCGCCGTTTTTCCAGTATTTATTATCAACGACGTGGCACTGGCCGCCGCACTTCTTCACCAGATCACTCAGATTTCTGTTCTGACTGACAAACTCCTCAATTGTCATCCCTTCACAGAGCTGGTCACCATGTGTGAAGACAACGGCGGCATATTTGAAAGCTTCCTCTGAGAAATACTGACATATTTTAGTGATGACAGCCTTCTCTTGCTCTGTGAATTTCTCCACTTTAAGCACAATGAGAAAAGCGTGAGGTCCGGGAGCGCACTCGGTGATGCACCTCACGATCTCGGCCTTGAGCATCATCTCAGACCCACACGTGTCAAAGAAACTGTGAGTGTCGATCAGTTTGATGCTTTTCCCATTGACAGATTTGGTTTCTGCATGAGAGAGACTTGTTTCAGAGATAGGAGAATGGTTTATCTTGAACACATCTTCTCCGAATATAGTGTTGGCCAGGCTGCTTTTCCCAGCTCCGGTTTTTCCCAGTAGGACAATCCTCCTGGAAGTCAGCACTACAGAAGAGAATAACGACTCTATGTAAGTAAAATACATTTCACTTGTACTTCTGTTAACTTGTCCTCTTGTTACTGAAATTGTATGTTATGAACAATGACATTAGTGCTGCATTGAATTGTGGGATATTTATTTACTATATATCCTGGACTTGGTGTCCAGTGTTCCATACTGTAATATTTCACCATAAATAGTGTGCAATAAGTGCACTATTTATCCACTATCACATACTGTGTTAGCATACTAAATAGCATGTTTGTATGGAACTCAATCATGGTCTGTCTTAGTTTACTTTTTCAGCATGCTAACATGCTAATTAGCACTAAACACAAAGTACACTAGGGGAGATTTAAAATGCCTAAATGAAAACAAATAAAAGTGAAATATGATTCATATGGGAATATCTATTTCCTTTTTTTATGTATGCATTTACTATGACATATTTACATGAAATACATATGCTGTACAGTTGTTTAGCATTACAATTTGTATTATATTGAAATTTTCTTTTATTGTTTTTTTACTGAGACATTTTAAATCCTCCATAGTACAGCTGAAGCCGATGGGAATGTAATGTGTATTGCAAGAATACAGTATTGAACAAATTATATTTTTGGCCTGAAGATGGAGCCAGATGAAAAGTTAAGGGATCACCAAAGTGATTACGAGTCCTCTAAAATTATCATCAACTGTGAACTTGGCCCATAAATCTAAAAAACAATGAAAACATTGTGTCAGGTCAGGTAATGTTTTCTATGGATAATTTTTCATTTTTTTCTTTAAAAAATGTGTTTGGCACTAATACAATGCTGAGTTAGGTATTTCCATTTCATGATACTAAATGTACTTTTTACTCCACTATGCATATCTGACAGACATAGCTACTATATCCCTTAAGTAAAATGTTATTTAAGTAAAAGTATCTAAGCAAAATGTACTTAAAGTAGAAAAATGTCCCCATTTATTATGATAATATGATTATACTGTTGGGTAGTTTAATCTTTATTTTCATTAAGTAACATTTTCAACAATAATACTTTTCAACAATACATGTAATGAAGTACTTTTACAGTGTAGTGTTGCTACTTTTACCACATACAGTAATCTGAATGCTTCCTCCACCATTGCACCGATATGAAGCAAGCTCGACTCACCGTCCATAGTGCAAAAAAAATGTAGTCACCCGGACTGCTGGATGTTTTTCCACCTGTCCTCTTGCTGTGGTTGGACTGTACTTTCCTAATCCATAACCAGTTATCAAAACATTTTTAAATCATTTCTAAAGGCAATTATAAGCCAGTGTTGGGATGCATATCTTTTGTTCCAGTTAAAGTCCTTGTAACACTATTTTGAATCAGCCTCAGACAGGGTGGAAATGTTTTCCTCATGCCGGTAAATAGGACATTACAGAGGGTCATGAATGCATGAATGACAGTTTCCAGATGAGCAGGTTGAAGTAGAACCTCATGTGATGCTTAGTAGACACCACCCTGACTCTGCAGGCCTACTGTTTAGGGTGGAGACTGTGGTTGGGAAAGTACAGGTTTAATCGGTTTAATAATGGAAACAGTTGTATTCAGGTGGAGAGTATGAACAGGCTCTATAACCAGACCAGACTCCACCCATCTGGACAGATTCTGACTGAGACATACTCACCCAAAGGTACAGAAAACTATTGATAAAGTTAAATACAGCAACAAGACAATGAAAATTAGGTTCCCCTCCAGCTAAACTGCGTTCTCAATTAGGTTTACGTTTTGAAAGAAACATATTTTATTCCAGATTACGGCCACAGTTTTTAATGTTGTAAATGGAAACAAAACAAAAACTCAGCGTAACATTTGTCGCGTTACGGTAAATTCAAATTAGTCAACACTAACTTTTGGTTTCACACGGGACAGCGGTCTTGCGGTTGAAAGTCCAGTGTTTGTTCGGACTATGATCAGAAACATATTTATGATTTGTCAAAAAACAAACAACCCTATCCCAACTTGTCAAATACCACCGTTTGGCATGTGCCCCTCGCCATCGGATACCGACGTATGCAGGCACAGTAGCCTGTATTCTTCATTAAAAAAGGGCAGACCGAGGACGGCGAATACAAAAGCTGTTGTTTTGATAGAAATAAAGTGACGTCTGCTGACCTTTTGACCCCAGTGTTTTCCATCTTGACTTTAATTGTTACCTCCACCAAGGAGGTTATGTTTTTGCCGGCGTTTATCTGTCTGTTTGTCTGTGTTCAAGATAACTCAAAAACTTATGGACGGATTTTGATGAAATTTTCAGGGTGTGTCGAAAATGTGAAAAGGAAGAACTGATTTAATTTTGGGGGTGATCCGGAAGAAATCCTGGATTCTGGATCACTTTGAAATTTTCATTAACATTGGGGTAAATGGGACCCAAAAAATAGTTTCTCAATATCTCTGGTAATTGTTGCCCAAAGCTCATGAAATTTGACTCAGGGATTTACAATGTGTACTTCTATCAAATCCCAAAGGCTGATCCAGATCTGATCCAGATGGCAGATTTTATAGCAATTTATATAAAACAAATGGGGGTACTCTTACATTTTGGCCTACTGTGCATTTAATATTAGAGGTAGAGGCCGGTTAGCTCAGTCGGTTAGAGCGTGGTGCTGATAACGCCAAGGTCGTGGATTTGATCCCCGTAAGGGCCATGATTGTTTCCCAAATTTCCCTCCGGGGATTAATAAAGGTTCATCTTATCTTATCTTATCTTTGAGATTTCTCACAAGTGGCATCGTGTAGCTGAAACAATTCCGCATCTGAAGTGTGTCAATGAATTTGATCTAGCTTTAATACTTGAGGAGATAGATCCAGAAGAAACCGTCAGGAGGGAAACTATGGTGCTTGGCGGAGGTCTGCGCTCTCTGAGTGCTTTTCTAATTTCTTTTGTCATACACTGATTTCCCCTGAGGGTAGGCAGGAGGACTAGTACATGGGTCAGACAAACACAGGACTTTGTCAGAAGAACACTGTTCGTTACCTGTATGAAACTAAAAGTAACCTATTTTCACTAGTCCAGTCAGTTATGTGATCGGTTTGTCATTCTGTAATTATGTGTAAGTCAAATATGACAAAGTGGTTCTGTTGCCTAAACCTAACTTACTGTGAAAACAGTAGTTTATTTTGAAAGAGCACAATGTATGTAACAAGTGTATATTGACACGTCATCTCCAGTTCATCCAAAAGAAAGGTAGTAGACGGAGTAATCAAGGAGAACACTACCGTATGTTTCTGTCAAAACATAACTGGCGATGCAGTTTTGTTGTGTGGGAATGTCATTTTCAGGAGACCAGGCAGCTCACAAACAAGGCTGCGTTCACAGCCTCAAATCTCCATATTTCCCACCACTAAATATGATTAAAAACTGTGTTATGATTGCATTTTAGGTTAGTACTTTCTAGTGAAAAGCACAATATCCTGTAGCTCTAGGTGTCTTGTTAAAGGCATCAATATTATCATACTTAATAATCAGTGGAGTACTGTACGTTGTGTCAAGAGGGAGGATGGCAACGGCACATTTTCATGCCTTTCTAGGGTGGAGAGTTTTGTCGCTGGGTGAGACGGAACAAGCCGAAAGGAATTTCTTATCTGTTTTTATTGGCAGCATCGATACTCAACTGCACGAGTAAACAAAGTGAACACAATAAGGCCTTTGTGTGTGACGTGTGGCCGATATTCTGGTCTTTAAGAATATCAGAAAATAAAACTTACAATTGTTTCTCAAAAATTCAGCATAAAATCTGCTTCAAATTGTACATTAACACTGAGTGAAGGATATTCAGCACAGCAATTTTCTCTCTGTGATTTCCGGGTCTATGATACAATGGCATATTAGTGCCATTGTAAAAAAAAAATCCTAATTATTATAGAGCCGTGGAGAAGGATAATATTAAGCGAAAAAAAACATATGTACCTTTGAGCTTTTCAATAGAATTTATTGATAATAAACAAGTGTGCTCATCCTAATCCTTCGACAGCACATGTGAATAATTTTATGAAAAAAACTGAAAAGACATGAGACCAATTAGCTGTTTTATTGTCACAAAACATTTATAACAAATTATTATTAATAATATAACAATTACATGTATTTACATAAGAAATATATAGGAAATCATAACGATTAAAGGGTACTCCACTCTCCACTCTCAAACTTTGGAAAGCTGGTGGCATGCCCTTTAAAAATACCCCAAAGTTATGGAGTCCATGACTAATTATTAATATCTAAAGATTGTTTGCTCCAGCTGCTGTTCATTTACTCAGTATTTTCAGGACAGTAATCACAGTGTTTCTGTTTTCAGTTGACGGGAACCAGCACAAAGTTTGAAGCTCAGACACAAGGACGTCCATAAGGTAAGAAGCCGAAGCTGATAAATGAATTAAACAAGAACAATAACAGTCATTTTATCATTTCTTTTTTTATTTATATGTCAGTAGAGTGCTCCAGGGATGATGTATTTAAACCAGGAAGTTTGCGTCGCCTGGTTTCCTCAACAAAATGGGATTTTTCCATTGGCTTTTGGATTACTGCAGAAAATAAGCTCTGTGGTGAACACACATTGATGATGTTTACATGTTTTGTTCAGCAATAATAGTGATTTTTTATTACTTCATATATGCCATCACATAAACAGTTCTAAGTTAGAGAGTCAAAAGGCATTCAAAAACAACCTATTCAAAGTTTTCATAAGTGCCTATAGGACAGATTCTGGGCTTCAGGAGGCGATGATAGCAAGTACCATCTACATAAAACAAAAATGGGAAACGGGAAAAGTTTGGTTGAAATATTGTTAATTTCTGTGGAAGATATCAAGCTCAAGACTGGAAGACCATTAGTAGATATTTTATTACGCCTGCTCAGAAGTCTCATCACTCTTCTAGCTGCTGGAGGAACTGTGGCACCCAGGAAGCGAACCACTATCACCTGATTTGGGCCTGTCCAAAAATAAAGTCTTTTTGGTATAAGATTTACAGATTAGTTACCATATTTGGGACAAACATAACTGTTTGTGTTGTGTTTGGTCTTTTCTAATTTCAGCATCCAAAGATACAATATTAAAACAAAGCACTTATTTTGAATATTGAGTGTAGCTGCTAGAAAAGCACATACTCAGAGATGGTTTAAACCAGATACCCTCTCATTAGAGAACTGGTATGATGTAATTTATGAAGGATTTGTAATGGAAAGAATCATTTTCTCAATGAGGCTTCAGGAAACTAACTTCGAGGACTACTTATATGATTTTTGAAGTGCAAATATAACTTCCAGAAGTACAAACGTTACGTTAGGTTATAAGCTAACTACACCACATGAGGTCGCATGAGCGCTTGCTAACAGCAGCCTTTTTCAAGTTGTGTTAAAATCTCTTCAACTTGTGTCAAGCACAGACCTTATTTCATGCATCTTAACTAAAACCCATTTGAAAAACCCATTGACTTCCAGACAAAGGAGCCTGGGTTTTAGGCCTCATTCCTGTAACACTCGATGTCAACCTCTCTTAAGACTGATGCTGTTTGTTATAATGCTGAGGCATTATGTTTTTGGTTTGTCCATATGTATATACAATACATACTGTATGTCCACTTGTACTCAAGGATGAATGCACATTGAGAAGTTTGACTTCAGGGCTCTTTGCCAGAAATCTCTACTTGGTTAGGTTTAGGAAAAGATCGTGGTTTGGGTTAGAATAAACCCTTTCTGGCAGAAAGCCCTGGCAACAATCTTCTCTCATGTGGAGGATGAACTGATTATTATTATTATTTTGATGGTAAAAGGTCAAAGATAAAGGTCACTTTGACCTCATGCCCATTCTTGTGAACACGATTTCTCAGGAATGCCTGGAGGGAATTTAGTCAAATTTGGTGTAAATGGCCACTTGGACTCACTGATACCTCACAAAACACGTTTGACCATAACTCAAGAATTCATACGCTTATTATAACAACTTCACCAAATGTCTGATAGGATAAAATGATGACATTTTGGACAGACATGGATGTAAACTGCAACCACACTGTTTAGCGCAGGGATAAAACTGCAAGGCTTTAGTGTTCATTCAAATGGATTTCCAAGGATTGTATGTTGTCATACAAAGCATTCAGTTTGTTCAAGACAATGGCAAATGTCTTTTCAATTGCCTTCACTGATGTGATTAATACCTCAACTACCACTCCTATTGTACTGGCTGGCAGAGACGCATCTAAAACTGTCCCAGCTTGTTCTTCCACCACCTCTGCCAGTACTGTTGCTGTTACTTCTTCATGAAAGCTTCCTTTATAACCTTCACATATTTAAAATTGATCAACACAGCTGAGACAGTTGCAAGTAATCCAGCTATGACTGCAAACCCCACTAAACCTCTAATCCACGTCCTTTCTGTGTCGTCCACCCGCCTCTTAAAGACATTTCTTACACCCTGCTTCCTGATTTCGTCCTGTGACATGTTTCCTGGTGAGCGTCTAATGCGCTCTTCCTCTTTCTGTATTTCTCTCTCCACTTCTTGTAGCTTTTCATCTGTGTAATGTCCTCCATTGTTTTCTGTCACTACCTTGTGTATGGTGTCGAGTAGCTCTGCCACCTGGACCCGGTTACTTCTGTAGTCGTCCTCCGTGTTGTTCCAGTATTTATTATCAACGACGTGGCACCGGCCTCCACACTTCTTCACCAGATCGCTCAGACCTTTACTTTGCTCGACATATTCGTTCATTTTCAGTCCCTCGGGGAGCTGGTCACCGTGAGTGAAGACAATTACGGCATATTTTAGCGCGTCTTCGGAGAAAAACCTGCACATTTGTGCGATTACAGTCTTCTCGTGCTCTGTGAATTTCTCCACTTTAAGCACAATGAGGAAAGCGTGAGGCCCGGGAGCGCACTCGGTGATGCACCTCACTATCTCAGGCTTCAGCTCCTCTTTAGGTCTATCTGTGTCGAAGAAACCAGGAGTGTCGATCAAAGTGATGCTTCTTCCGTCGACGGATCCGGTTTCGGCTAGAGAGTGATGCGTTTTCAGGTCATTCAGATGGTTTATTTTGAATTTGGCCTCTCCAAATATGGTGTTAGCAAGGCTGCTTTTCCCAACTCCAGTTTTCCCCAGTAGGACGATCCTCCTTGTGTTCGGCACTAGAAGACAAATGTGGCTGCCTCAGTTAAATCAGTACATTATTCTTATAGTTGTGAACGCGTCCCTTGGTTATGCTTTCCCATTTCAGTCAATTTTACTGCACGAATTATTACATGGTAAAACAAGGCAGAGACACAGCATAAAATCACATATGTCAAAAAGTCATATGTTTCACAATAACTTCATTTTTAGGGACATCTTAAAGGTACAGTGCGTAGCATTTGGTGACATCTAGTAGTGTGGTTGCAACCAACTGAGTACCCATTTGTTCACTCCTCCCTTATGAAGACAGAACAGTGGTAACGTTGTTCTCCTCGCTCAGAGGCCACTCTTACCATAATAACACCACTTTAGCAGCAATGGCAGTCAGGTGGCGGCTGGCGGTACCACGGTTTTTGCATTCTGTAGCTCAAGTTACCGCAAACGTTTCACAAACGTGTCAGAGATCTATAGTTATAAAGGTTATAAAGGCTCTAGAGTGTTTGATTAGTCTGTTCTGTGCTACTATAGAAACATGGTGGACTCAAAAACATTTCTGTTTTTATCTTTTTTCAGGTGATTATTCATTAATGAAAACGTAGTTATGAATTATTATATTCTATTTCTGCTTATTGATCCCTGAAATGTTACACACTGTTCCTTTAACTCCCTTAACTAATTATTCAAAACAAAAACAAACCCTTTCAAACTAAAATATAAAATGAATGTTTTAAGTCTTTAAGTATAGGACTAATTGTTTTGAGAATGACCCCAAGTCATACAAAATTTTGAATCATTTTTATTTGAATAAAAGTATTAGGTATTTATTGTTGGCACAACAGCAGAAAAAAAAAGAGGTAAACTTACCGTCCATGCTGTGAAAAGAAGAAATCTGTACAAAATATGAGCTCCGCGAGACGTCTGGAAATCTTTTCTCGTGCTCCCTCGCTCTGACTTGCCTTAACTTGCTTCGTTTTTTTCCTACCTGTCAGACTTGTTTCCTGGCTGCAGACTGATGGAATGATCATCGCACATTGCACTTGTTTCCATTCAAGTACATTATTATACAGGCACCAATATACTGCAGCATAAGCACCAGTGATAACAATGATCGAATACAAAGGGCTACATAACATAAAACAAGTCAGTATAAAGTTTTAGCATTTGTTGACCTTTCTTCCAAATGTTTAAATATGGATAGTTTCTTGTCCAGGAAAATAATACTTTCACCCTGGAAATTATGTCCAGGGTTGATTTAAATTTTTGTTTTTACTGTCACGGTCTAATGCACAGCTAGCAAGGGTTAATTCTTCTAATCATCACCTAAACTTAACCCTTTGCAGTTTACTTCAACTTAAATACATTTAAACATACTCAGGTATGTGCTTTGACAGATGGAAAGGTGAATTTTAATTTAAAAAATCTTGCCAACCCAAATGCCCATTTGATGTGATTATAATTTATATTTATTTTAGACAGAGAAAGATCATTTGTAAATAATAGTAATAATCCACAATTAAAATCATGTGCTATATTCATTCATGGAGCCCTGCAAGTCACTGCATTTAGGCATCAAAACTACTTAGGTTTAGGCAACAAAATCATCTATATATATACATTGATAAGAGTATTGAATACTTAACACATTTTCCTTTAAGGTACATTTTGAACAGATAAAAATATGTGTGATTAATTTTCAAACTATAAACAATCATGGGATTAATCGCAATTACCACTTACCATCAATATAATAACTAGAAAAGCACTCGGAGAGCGCAGACCTCCACCAAGCACCATAGTTTCCCCCCTGGCAGTTTCTTCTGGATCTATCTCCTCAAGTATTAAAGCTAGATCAAATTCATTGACATACTTCAGATGCTGAATTGTCTCAGCTACACGATGCAGCTTGTTAGAAATCTCTACCTCTAATATTAAATGCACAGTAGGCCAAAATGTAAGAGCACCCCCATTTTTTATACAAATTGCTATAAAATCCGCCATCTGGATCAGATCAGGATCAGCCTTTGGGATTTGATAGAAGTACACATTGTAAATCCCTGAGTCAAATTTCATGAGCTTTGGGCAACAATTACCAGAGATATTGAGAAACAATTTTTTGGGTCCCATTTACCCCAATGTTAATGAAAATTTCAAAGTGATCCAGAAACCAGGATTTCTTCTTCTTCTAAATCAGTTCTTCCTTTTCACATTTTCGACACACCCTGAAAATTTCATCAAAATCCGTCCATAAGTTTTTGAGTTATCTTGAACACAGACAAACAGACAGATAAACGCCGGCAAAAACACAACCTCCTTGGCGGAGGTAATAATCCTGTTCCTAGATTGACTAGTAATAGTAGATTAATATGTGAGCTGTAACAGAACATCATATAGATATTATTTTGGTGAATCTAAGAAATCTAGTAATTAGACCCCTCTCCCGTGAGTCGGTGTCAGCTCTATCACTTCCTATAAAACCACCAAAAGCTCCAGCTGTTCAGCTTCTGAGTTCCCTGTACTGCATCCACTGCTGCCATTCCTGCTGCTGTCCCTGTGACTAATGCTACCGTTAGTCTTTCGTCTTTCATTAACTTCTCACCCAGGAAAAGTCCCAGCAGTGCTGCTGTTGTGACACCTGCCATCACTACGAACAGACGCTTCTGAACATTGCTTTTCGCCTGGGCTCTGATCTCTTCCTGCGACATATTTGCAGACGACTCTTGAATGTGCTTTCCCTCTTGTTGTATATGTCTCTCACATGCTTGAAGCATCTCATTGGTGTAGCAGCTTCCTTTGTTTGCCTCAATCATGTTATCTATAGTCTTAAGTATCTCTGTCACTTGGAACTGGTTGCTCCTGTAGTCATCCTTCCGGTTATTCTTCCAGTATTTATTATCAATGACGTGGCAGCGGCTCCCGCACTTCTTCACCAGATCACTCAGATCTGCATTCTGATCGACCCACTGCTCGATTTTCATTGTCTCGGAGAGCTGGTCGCCGTGGGTAAAGAGAACTATGGCATATTTTAAAGCTTCCTCAGAGAAACACTGGTGCAGTTTTTTGATGACGTCCTTCTCGTGTTCGGTGAATTTCTCCACTTTGAGCACAATGAGAAAAGCATGAGGCCCCGGAGAGCACTCTGTGATACACTTCACTATCTCAGGCTTGAGCTTCTCCTCAGACCTCTCCGTGTCAAAAAACCCAGGAGTGTCGATCCACATAATGCTTCTCTCATTGATGCATTTGGTTTCTGCTTTGCACTCACTTGTTCCAGAATTGGGTGAATCATCTATCTTGAACAGAGTCTCTCCAAATATGGTGTTGGCGAGGCTGCTCTTCCCAGCTCCAGTTTTTCCTAAGACCACAATCCTTGTTGTTGATACTGGAAGAAAATAATGACTCTGTGTTAATGATATACTGTATATTACTCTAGTTTGTCCCTGGAGTTGCAGGAAATATGTAGTGAGAAAAGTAGATCAAAAGTAGTGACGTTTTGCTGACAATATCAGCTTGCTAATTTTTGTCAGTGTTAAGATTCGGCTTAAATCTACTTAAATGGACATAGATATTAGGGTTGGGCAATATGTTGTAATCTTGTAACTAGCCATCATCAGCCCAACACTCCGCTGCTATAGAACCAGCTATTCTAGCACATTTAATGTAAACTCAACAGAAACAAATTAAAACTCAAAAAAAAAAAAAAAAAAAATCTGGTTAGTCTTTCCAACAATCTCTTTTTGGTCGGAAAAAAACCTTATTTCACCAATTTAGATGTGAAAAGATGTCAGCTGTGCACAATCACGATATGTATTTAATGCATTGATTTGTGTGCATTGACGCAAATTTCACTTTTTTTTTTTTTATTTGTGATGGTCAGCACAAAATCAGTTTGTGTATAATCCATGTAATTATGAACCAGAAAGTATAAAAATGGCAAATGCCATGTAGGATGAATGTTGTGGTGGATGAGTGGGTCAAAAACACAGGACTTACGCTCAGGAGACTGCTGTTCGTGTCCCATGTGAAACCACAAGTAAAAGTTGAACCCTGGTACTTAAGGTACAGCACTTCGAGAATTATTTAAACCTAAACCATGATCTTTTCCCAAAGCAAACTAAATAGTTTTTATCACGAATCTTCCATACTTAATTTATGCCACTTCTGGTGTTATTTTAACCCAAACTGGGATCTTTTCCTAAACCTAAGCAGTTTTGTTGCCTAAACCTAACCAAGTCAATCTATTCCTAAACCTAAGTAGTTTTATTGCCTCAGCCTAAGTTAATTTTTTTCTTAACCTAACTAGGTAATTATGTTGCCTCAGCCTAACCAAGTTGATCTATTCCTAAACCTAACTAAGTTTTGTTGCCTCAGCCTAACCAAGTCAATCTATTCCTAAACCTAACTAAGACGTTTTGTTGCCTCAGCCTAACTAAGTTGACATATTCCTAAACCTAACTAAGTAGTTTTGTTGCCTCAGCCTAACCAAGTCGATCTCTTCCTAAAACTAACTAAGGAGTTTTGTTGCCTCAGCCTAACCAAGTCGGTCTATTTCTAAACCTAACTAAGGAGTTTTGTTGCCTCAGCCTAACTAAGTTGACTTATTCCTAAACCTAAGTAGTTTTGTTGCCTCAGCCGAACCAAGTCGGTCTGTTTCTAAACCTAACTAAGTAGTTTTGTTGCCTCAGCCTAACCAAGTCGATCTCTTCCTAAAACTAACTAAGGAGTTTTGTTGCCTCAGCCTAACCAAGTCGGTCTATTTCTAAACCTAACTAAGTAGTTATGTTGCCTCAGCCTAACCAAGTCGATCTATTCCTAAACCTAACTAAGGAGTTTTGTTGCCTCAGCCTAACCAAGTCGGTCTATTTCTAAACCTAAGTAGTTTTGTTGCCTCAGCCGAACCAAGTAGGTCTATTTCTAAACCTAACTAAGTAGTTATGTTGCCTCAGCCTAACCAAGTCGATCTATTCCTAAACCTAACTAAGGGGTTTTGTTGCCTCAGCTTAACTAAGTTGACTTATTCCTAAACCGAAGTAGTTTTGTTGCCTCAGCCGAACCAAGTCGGTCTATTCCTGAACCTAAGTAGTTTTATTTTAAAAAGACTGGACCTGAAATGGACACGTGCATCAAGTGTTGTGGGACATTTGTAGGAAAACACTATAAATACATTGCTGAAAGTCATGCTGAGCATCATGTAAAAAAAGGGAAATTTGTGGCTGCGTACACAAATCAAATAGATTAAATTTCATCCATGAGACTGTGTTGGCTGAGCGGCTCTCGTTCTTCAGCAGATCATTAAATTACTTAAAATGACAAAAAAGCGTCCAAAAAAAAAAAAACAAGTGTCGATGTTCTCAGCCTGCTGATAGCTGATATTTGTCCAGTTGCCCAATCCTAATAGATATGCGTGTATTTTTGTTAGTATTTTTGTGGGGATAACATTGCTGTTTTATCTTTGATTATGGATTACCTAGTTTTTACACAAAATCATGTAGGAACCAAATTTCATCCATTCATGAGATATGCTTGTGCAGTATATCGTTTACCTCATCTCTATCAACCAATCACTGTATTACTGTTCTTCATAAGTGGTATTGTCTTGCATGTGATTGGTCAGAGGTTGCAAAGGGGAGGGATAAACTCTCACGGAAGAGTTTTATCAAGTAACTACATGATGAGCAGCCAAATGCATTTGTTATTGCCGTAATGTGATTTGCTTCTTTACATATACAATGCACTTACAGCCCTAATTATATGAAATACAGCTACTTTTAAAAATTAACCTGATCTGTATCGTCACTAATTTTAATTTAGTGCCATGGATAAAACGCTTGTTGTCACTTAGTTAATAGGAAACTCAATGAGATTCATGGAAATAAATTTAAACATTATAAAACTTGAAACAATACTCAGTCCTAATGTCATTTATCATAACAATTAAAAAATATACTGTGAAAATACTGAATTGTCGGTGTGTGTAGAATAACTGAGAATAAGTAGCCATAACTTACCGCTCATACTTTCAAAAAGCAGGAGTTAAAAATGACTCCGATCTCGAAGATGTTGTGTGTCTTTACTTTTGCCTTTCACTTTGTTTCGCCACCTGTTTGACTTGTTTCTTGGTATGAGCATATCACACAGTGCGGTTCTATTTTTATACAACAGTACGCATTATTAATAAGCATCAGCTCTGCTGCATGTCAAAAAACTACAGAAGCATGCAAATTATTCTCAAAATGTTTTCAGCTACGTTTTTTTTCTCAACTTACATACTAACCATATACATTTTGTTTACATACCAAATACTGATAATTAACATTTATCATTAAGGTATTGATAAATTTAGGTGATTTACAGCTTCTGACCTGCTGCGATCACTTGTCAACTCATGTCACATCTTTTCCTAAACACACACATCATTACATTTATGCTGCAGATATTCACAGCTGATTGGTTTGTTTTATGATATACAGAATATACTGTGTATATATTAACAAAAAAAATGCATTTTCAAATTATAAACAAAACATTAGTGAATCTGAAAAAATGTACATTAACATAACAGTAAAATATATATTAAAACAACAATTTTACTACTTTTGCTACTACTACTACTAATAATAATAATAATACTTATAATAATATTAATAACAAAAACTAGGTAAGTTTGAAGTTTTTTTCTTTATTAAACAATGGATTTGTATTTATGGATTTCTTATATTAAAAAGCACAACCTTATCAAATACCAAGTAGCAGACATAAGTAGTAGAATACTTGTTCTTTATGTTTTCTGGGTCAAAATAGAGTGAATAAATGTGTGTATATCAAATAATAACATTTAGGGTGTAACTTTGATTAGATAAGTATATTTAAAATAAATGTTTAAGTTGTGTTTCTTGATCAGGAAGTGTGAACATTAACATTTCAATGATACAAGCTCAGGTTAAAATCATATAACAATCAATTATTTGTTTCTTGACTTTAGATTTATTTCCATAAATGTTCAGATGATAATTTTCACTGACGTATAAACATTACCAAATGTTATTATTAAAATCATTACGTTAAACTGCTCTCTAGTGGGCAGGTGAGGCAACTGCGACATTTACAGTTTACAGTAAAATTAACTATCCTCAGTTTTTAAAAGTACTGTAGTTAATCCTAGATGACACCATTAAGGCTAAAAGTGTTAATTAACTCAGTTATAGACGTTACTTCGTTCTTGTAACTGTAAAAACAGGTTGAGATTATCCTGGTTTTTAATACACAAATTAATAAATCACAGTTGTTTGCGAATTTTTGGGAACCAAATTCAGATTCAGGTGTCTCCTGCGATCTGGAGTTATGGCACTTTTACTTGTTAGTAAGATAAATTCATTTTTGGTTTTGGTCTTCGAATGGAGTATCGTCAACCTTGTCTTTTGACAGCACATGTGATTGGTTGTATGGAAAAAAGAAAAAACTGAAAAGACGTGACCAATCAGCTGCTTTATTGTTACATAATACATTTATAACATGTTACATAATACATTTATAACAGGTTGTTGCATAACACATTTATAACATATAAAGTATAGAACATCCATTAAAGGGGACACCCGTGATTTTTTATTTCACTCCCATAAAATTAATGGACTCACAAGAGACAGATAAAAAAAAAAAAAAAAAATCAAAACCAAAGCACAGGTTGAGATGAACGTCAATTTCTGGATCTCACAATTTTCACAATGTACCTCGAGCGTCTTTCATTATAGGTCCATCTTGATCTCTAAACCACCACCGCAAACGTCGGAAAGCTTTGGTAGAGCTACAGAAAACATTATATGGCTGTTGTAGCTTGAGTACACCGACTTGGTAAAAAATCTTTAAAATTAACAGGAAATACAAGTGTAAAACTTTTTTAATGCAACAACAAATTGGTCTAGATTAAACAGGAATTCAAATCCCCTTATATAACATAGGCAGTATATAAACATAGAATTGATCATAGATTGGAGCCTTTGTCACTGATCCAGCTATTTGAGTCAGAATCAACCTGATTATTTTACATCTGATTTTATAAGTTTCGACACAAGGACTGATACTGAAAAATATTACATGTCAGTGTCAACCACTGTTATGCTTGTTTTTTGTTACCTCCACCAAGGAGGTTATGTTTTTGCCGGCGTTTATCTGTTTGTCTGTATTCAAGATAACTCAAAAACTTATGGACGGATTTTGATGAAATTTTCAGGGTGTGTCGCAAATGTAAAAAGGAAGAACTGATTTAATTTTGGGGGTGATCCGGAAGAAATCCTGGATTCTGGATCACTTTGAAATTTTCGTTAACATTGGGGTAAATAGGACCCAAAAAATTGTTTCTCAATATCTCTGGTAATTGTTGCCCAAAGCTCATGAAATTTGACTCAGGGATTTACAATGTGGACTTCTATCAAATCCCAAAGACTGATCCAGATCTGATCCAGATGGCGGATTTTATAGGAATTTATATAAAAAATGGGGGTGCTCTTACATTTTGGCCTAATGTATTGAGAGTTTTATGTTGTGTCTTGTATATATGTTCTACGTTTGCCACTGATATAATTTAAAAAATGTAGGATTTTTACTTTGTGAATTACAATATGGGGGGAAACTATGGTGCTTGGTGGAGGTCTGCGCTCTCCGAGTGCTTTTCTAGTTTGATTCTACTTCAGTGCTCATTCAAAATGATTCCAAGTATTGTACGATCTTTCATACAGGTATTCAATTAGTTCAAACATTGTGTTAGTCTCACCGGTGTGATTGGACGTGGAGACACATCTAAACTCAGCATTTTTGCTTGCTTGCTGTTAGTTTTGAAATGATCAACACAGCTGAGACGATTAATGCAGCCGTCACTATAAACCCCAACAAGCCTTTCCACCATGTTTGCTCTGATGCGTTCACCTGCCTCTTAAAGACGTTGCTCACAGCCTGCCTCCTGATCTCCTCCTGTGACATGTATCCCGACGAGCGTCTGATGCGCTCTTCCTCTTTCTGTATTTCCCTCTCCACGTTTTGCAGCTTTTCATCCGTGTAAAAGCCTTCATAGTTTCTGCTCACTATCTGGTCTATGGTGTTGAGTAGCTCCGCTACCTGGACCTGGTTGCACCTGTATCCATCATAGTAGTAGTTCCAGTATTTATTGTCAATGACGTGGCACCGGCCTCCGCACCTCTTCACCAGATTGCTCAGACCCTTACATTGCTCGACGTACTTCTCAATTTTCATTCCTTCCGGGAGCTGGTCACCGTGAGTGAAGACAACAGCAGCGTAATTTAACGCATCCAGAGAGAAATATTCACACAACTGAGAGATGACATCCTTCACGTGCTCTGTGAGTTTCTCCACTTTAAGCACGATGAGGAAAACATGAGGCCCGGGAGCACACTCAGTAATACACCTCAGTATCTCCGGCTTCAGCTCCTCTTTCGACCGGTCTGTGTCGAAGAAACCGGGAGTGTCGATCAAGGCGATGCTTCTTCCGTTGACAAATTTGGTTTTTGCCTGACACTCTCTCGTTTCAGAGTTCATGGTGTGATTGATCGCTAACAGCTCCTCGCCAAATATGGTGTTAATCAGGCTGCTTTTTCCAGTTCCAGTTTTTCCCAAGATGACAACTCTCCTTGTGTTTGATACTGTAAAAGAATAATGTCAATTAATATTACAGTACATTTGTCTTTTGCCTGTTTTCACATATAAGAGAATCACAAAAAATTATAAAATCTAGTAATATTTTTCATCTACTCTTCACCCAGGGAAGGTGAAAGAGGTATTACTAAATCATTTATCACCAGTATACGTCCATACAAATTAGTATTCAAATGTTAAATGAGGAATTCAATCAAAACTAGAAAAGCACTCAGAGAGCGCAGACCTCCGCCAAGCACCATAGTTTCCCCCCTGGCGGTTTCTTCTGGATCTGCCTCCTCAAGTATTAAAGCTAGATCAAATTCATTGACATACTTCAGATGAGGAATTGTCTCAGCTACACGATGCCGCTTGTTAGAAATCTCTACCTCTAATATTAAATGCACAGTAGGCCAAAATGTAAGAGTACCCCCATTTTTTATATAAATTGCTCTAAAATCTGCCATCTGGATCAGATCTGGATCAGCCTTTGGGATTTGATAGAAGTACACATTGTAAATCCCTGAGTCAAATTTCATGAGCTTTGGGCAACAATTACCAGAGATATTGAGAAACAATTTTTTGGGTCCCATTTACCCCAATGTTAACGAAAATTTCAAAGTGATCCAGAATCCAGGATTTCTTCCGGATCACCCCCAAAATTCAATCAGTTCTTCCTTTTCACATTTTCGACACACCCTGAAAATTTCATCAAAATCCGTCCATACGTTTTTGAGTTATCTTGAACAAAGACAAACAAACAAACAGATAAACGCCGGCAAAAACATAACCTCCTTGGCGGAGGTAAACACTAGATTTTCTGTCAAATTTTATGTGCTTTCTAATGCGCTCCATGTTTCTAGGCATATGCATGCATAAGAAAACAACATAGCTCAAATGTATATCCTATTCAGTTTATAGCACAGTACAATTATCATAGTTAGGTTTCAGAAATAACGAATAATAGTTCTTCAACTAATGCAGTCAGAGAAGCCCTAATAATTTTAATTTTCTTATATAAATTTGAACATTTATATATAATACAATAGAATAAAATTGAAAATATATAAAATAAATATATATATATATATTAAATAAATAAATATATATATATATATATATATATATATATATATATATATATATATATATATATATATATATATATATATATATATATATATATATATATATACATACATATATTGTCTGCTTTTCACAGGCAGAAATTTGTGTTGTCCCATATGCAAAAACTGCTGTTAAAACAGTACATTAAAACAACATATCACACACAGACAGGACACATTAAAACACATTATAGTGCACGTTCACATAAAAACACAATACACCAATAAACTTTACAAAATCAGCTCCATGTACCAGGACTGAATTACGGTTGAACAAATCGATATAAAGCGCTGTATGCTGTGTAGCAGGCTTCTCATCCGCATCCACTGACTTTTTTATACTAAACCATTTATTCTCTAACCTTCTACTTTATTAATCATTTTAATTATTTAGCTGGAATTACTATTGCTGTAATAAATAGAGAGGCAAAAAGAGGACATCATTGTTTCAAGCCTCTCTACTGTATTATTTCAGAAAAAATGCCATTGTTTATTAATTTAAACTTAGGCTTTAACTTTTAGGCTTGATACACATTATGTTTCTGATCTGATCTGATCTGATACAAAATTAAAATATTCTATTATATGTGTATGTGTATATGGGTAGTGTATACTATCTATACACTAAGTATTTAAAAGTAAAGGTCAAGTCATAGTATTGCATTATTATGATATATAAATTGTTATTTGTCTGATATTATTTGTGATAATAATATGGTTGGATACTTCTATTTTCCGAATGAATCTTATATTGACAGCAGTGAGTGAGATTAAACCTTCCTGCTGAGTTTCTGTGAGTTTTCTGTCCCTTCACGGACAATTCAAATCTAAACTATAATGCTTTTCTTAATTTAATAAAAGTGTGAAACAAGCCTACGGGAAAGCCATCAGCTCCATCAAAGAGCTGCTGGTTTGATATAAGTCGACTACTTTTTAATTATGAGACAGCAAAATAATTTAAATAAATAAATACTTACAAAAAATAAATACAGCATTATGGGGTCATTTCACTGTATGAATCTGGTACCATAAAATACTAATCAGTTCCCACTTTTACATAAATTTAAGTGGAAGAAAACTAATGTTTTTGTAAATACTGGATACAATACTGGGAAATAAGACAAGTTTGGAAAAATTGTGATAATCTGCAGAACCTATACAGTAATTATGGTGTAACGTATTTCGAAAGGTCAAGAAAGTAAAAACGTAAAATAAATGGGTTACACTCCCAAAAATGAGCACCATTGCTGACATACAGAGGTGTAACAGCTCAAATCTTGGAATAATTAGTGATTTGTCAGTCATTTATGGAGTGCAGCACTTTATTTGTTATATGTGGTTAAACATACCGCAAAGGCAATTTTGCCCACGACTTCATGGTGACGAACGCTTTTGCCCTTTGCTCATTGCTTTATCAGTGTTGATAACAGTCTGCAGACCATAAATTTCCAATAAACTTATTTTTTATTTCCCAGTAAACGCCCGTCTGTTGCACAGAAAATGTAACCAACCAGTATATGATCTTTGGGCTGAATACAGTATGATAAAAATTAATGTTTTTGCCCTTTGCTCATAGCAGTTAGACTATCACTTTTAACAGTTATTCCCCTAAATCAGTTTTATTTCCCAGTACCGTAACCCTGTGGGTACCCAGTATTTACACAAATGATGTATTTCTCTAGTCTACTAAAATACCCAACCGTTACTCCTGTGTTCATCTTAGTCTTATTATCTTCCATTATGTGCCTACATTGTAGTACCAGCAGGTAAATATGTATTAGTACCTGATTAATACAACAAAATTCCACTGTAAATCTCGCTTTTTTAAAGTGCTGCCAAAGATCTATGGCAGTCATCTAAGTTTATGAGGTGCACACTGTAAAAAATTATTTAAAACAAAACAGGTTTTATTTCAATTCCTGCGTCTCGCAGCTTAGTGTGCAGGGTTCAGTCCTGACAGAAGTAACTAAGAAATGAACTTACCGTCCATGTTGTCAAGAGTGAAGTCACTGTGAAGTCACAATTCAATCAGAGTCAAAGACTGACACAGTGTATGTGAATATGTCCCTCGTATCTTCTCCCAGTTTAGATGCAGAATTTATTGCACAATGGGCAAAGTCCACAAAACTTTACACTGTAGGGGTTTTCACACACGTCCACGTTGCATGCCTCGCGATATGAAATCACGGAAAAAACATGTTGGACTTCTTTTTATTGAATGCATTCGCAGGCTTTGGTATACAGCTTAAAGCTAGAGTTGGTAGTCTGCTTCAAAAACATTTTTTATTATTGAAAATCTCTAAAGTAATCAATAAAGTAAAGGCTCTGCCAAAAAAAAGAAAAAAAAAAAATCTGGTATCTGTGACAGGAATGTAATAATAATAATAATACTTTCATATAATCTGCCTGCCTGCACTACAGCTATTATATTAGAAATAAAAAGGGGAAATTATGAACTGTGTTAGCCTAATTGCTTAAAATTTATTCATATGGAAATGTTGATATTTATGAGCATCAAAATGTAGTTATTATGTTTTATAATCTGAATGATTGTATACATTTTGTAAACTTTACATCACAGGTTCATTCAAACATTTATTTAACACAGTCCATGAGTTTTAGTCTTATTTCTCTATCTGGCTTTAGCCTATGTAGGTTGGTATGTTACTGATTAGATCTGAACACCTTTCTATAAAGACTATAATTATTAATTGTCTACTTTTTTTTTTTTTTTTAAGATCGCAGGCTTAAATCTCTCCACCACAGACTACAACCGTTTTATGAAAGCAATAAGTCAACTGAAGCTGTGGTTTACAGTGATTTTACATCAGCTATGGGGTGTTGTTAGGCATGACGCTCATATAAAACGGTCACTACATACACCTGGTAATGTTTTATAAAATAAACACAGCAAGAAAAAAAAAACACAATAATTTACTGATAGGAAATAATAAAGTTTTAAATAATTTAACTATTGACTTTTTAAATTTATGCTTTTATTTGTTTTATTAGACACCACAGTTGTGATAACAAATCTTTTGTTCACCCATTCTCATCCTTTACTAAAATAAACAGGAAGTTTTGCAGTGCAGTTACTAAATTTATCATTTTTGTTGCCTAAACCCAACCAAATTAATCTATTCCTAACCGCAACCAAGTACTTTGACCAGAGCAGAAATTGACATGTGCTTCATATGTTGCTGTAAATTCGCAGGAAAAAGTAATGTACTGTTGATCATTTGCCTTTTCAATGGATAATAGAGGTTATTATAAAATTCATCCATTCAGCAATGTAACTTTGTTCAAACTACAAGACAAAATGGACAATATTTGTTGGTGTTGTTAGATTGCTGCTAGACCAGACAAATAGGTATTTCACTGCAGTGAAAATGTTTTTTAAAGGCTAAACACCATAAATATTTCAGCAGGTTAGCAAGTAGCAAAAATATATGTTTTTCAATAGCTTTTCAAAAATTGGAGCCTCAATTTCTGATGTGTTGCTCCACAGAGATAGGAAGAAACTGACACAGTTCACTCCCGCCATTATTGGAGGGAAAAAATAAGCAGACCTCGGGGCCTACACTGATTTTTTCTCTTACCAATAAAAGTATATAAGGTTTATTTAACATTTTAACCTATAACATTTAAGCTATTTCAGCTCATAACAAACATAGCTTGAATACAAACATATAACACATAGCTTCATAACAACACATAACACACAGTTTAAATAAAAACACATAACCACAAATAGCTTAAATGAAAACACATAACGACACATAGCTTCATAAAAACACACAACACATAGTTTCATAAAAACACATAACAACACAGCTTAAATAAAAACACAACACATAGCTTAAATAGAAACATATAACAACACGTAGTTTAAATGAAAACACATAACACATAGCTTCATAACAACACATAATAACACACCATAACAACCATAATCCGCTCACAGGAGCAATTGATGACGATTTTCTCCTTTAGTTGGGCATTTATCATGACTAGCTAGCAATACACCCTCAACTTCTACCAAAGTTTAGTATCAGTATCACTTTAACTATGATTACCCAGAACCTTATCCAGCGATATCTCAATTTTACTGCTAATCAAAAGATAAATATACCAATTGAAAGCGGAAGTTGCGTTGTATAGGTGTATCATATGTCACTTAACACCCCCAAAATGTTACCTGATTTGATACCAGTAGTTGAATCAGTTGACCAGTTTGTTTTAAATGTGATCATTTCAGGGATAAATTAGCCCAAATATAATGTACTATGACATATATTGTTTCCACAATGTCATCGTTATGTTAGATTCATACATAGTGAGCAGTGTAACTAGCTGAAAGAAGTGAACTTAACTCACTGTCCATGCTGTTAAATGGCGAAAATTAAGCATAGTTAATTTCACTTTTACTTGCTACATGAGACTGCCAATGGGCCTCCAAAAATGGTGTGGCTACAAGATATTTTTTCCATGCATTGCACTGTTTTCCTGCTGATATTTCTAAAGAAAAAGACCAACAAAAGGTGTTCAAATTTACAGTCAACTTTTATTCAAGGAACAGTGTGGACAGCTAATTTCATATGGATTACAGATATATTACATGGTACGTTAGAAGAAAACAAATATTGTACAAGAAACAAGTATAAAGAGTGGGCTTTTCTATTATTGATTATGGATTCAGTGGCCTACAAACTTATATTTTTTGGGTCGGCCACAGTTTATTGATGGCTGCTTAGCTCTCATTTCTTGTTGTCTTCTGTTTTGCTTGAGATTAGAATATTTCACCAATTATCTGTATGGATTTCCATTAACTTTTGTACGTACATTCATGGTTCCCAGATGATGAATCTTACTGACTTTGTTACCACTTTTAGTGCCACTATGGCATTGATATTTTTAGTGAAATAGCTTGAGAATTAATAAGTGGGCTGTCATTAAATTTTATAAAGATATCAATGGTGCCTAGAGGACTAATACTAGACACGACTTCGGCGATCCCATGACCACCAACATGTCAATTTCTTTTTGTTTTTTGAGCAAATACCTGCAAAACTAGTGACAGCCATCAGCCTCAACTGTTCTTTGTGTTTTGTGGTAATTACCAATCGCTAACACTAAACAAAGACGAACATGGTTGACATTCACACCTACTAAACATGTTAGCATTGCCATCGTTAGCATGTTAGCATGCTGGCATCAGCTGTGCCCACATGGCTGTAGACCCTCAATAAAAACATTTAACTTCCTCTGTTATGTAGTTATTCCAATTCATAAATTGATTACCAAATTTCCTCAACCATTTTTTTATTATTATTTGTTTAAATTTATCTGTCATATTTGCCTTGATGACACATTTTAATCCACCAAGAAGCACAAAAATGTTTGCAGGAGCAACAACAAAACAAAATAATGTGGATACATTGAGCAACATTATCTGATTAGCTTTCACTGTTATACATACTACACATAATAAAAACAGTTCAGTGGTTAAAGATTTCCATGCAATCCACACTTGATGTGACTTTTCAATGATGAATTCTCTCCCGTTTCTTCAAGACTCAAGTCTCATTATCGGTTTAAATGCATTCATACCTTTGACTGCCGTACAAAACGTAATTTCCCTCAACTGAGACGCATTGTGCTTCGTACTTCTCGGCCTCGGCTTCCATCTTTGCTGCTTCCTCAGGCGTCTCCTCTCCCTCAGTGTTAAAGTATTCTGTAAAACCTTTAATCACAGCTCCGGCGGCCGCAACTGCCCCAAATATGGTTAATGGCATTGAAGATACAACTCCGCTTAGTGTTACGCCAAAAAGAGTTCCAACCAATACACCTGTTGCAATACCTGCCAGTTTGGTGGAAAGCCTCTTAGATACTCTGCCCTTCGCCTGCTCTCTGATCTCTTCCTCTGACATGTTTCCTGACGATTGTCTGATGCGCTCCTCCTCTTGTTGAATTTCTTTCTCCACTGCTTGTAGCATCTCATTGGTGTAGCAGCTTCTGTCGTTTGCCAGCAGTGTTTTGTCCATTGTTTTAAGCAGCTCCTCCACCTGGAACTGGTTGTTCCTGTATTCATGCTGCTGGTTGATCTCCCAGTATTTGTTATCAACGACATGGCAGCGGCCTCCACACTTCTTCACCAGCTCACGCGCTAACTTATTCTGGCGGACAAAATCCTCGATTGACTGTCCCTCAAAGAGCTGGTCACCGTGAGTGAAGACAACTGTCGCATATTTGAAGACTTCTTCGGAAAAGTATCGGCGTATTTTAGCGATTACAGCCTGCTCGTGCTCCGTGACTTTCTCCACTTTAAGGACAATGAGGAAAACATGAGGCCCGGGAGCGCACTCCGTGATACACTTCACTATCTCCGGCTTCAGCTCCTCCTCGGATCTATGCGTGTCAAAGAAACCAGGAGTGTCGATCAAAGTGATGCTTCTTTCATTGACAGACCTGGTTTCTGCTTGACATTGTCTTGTACCAGAGTTGAGAGTGTGGTCAACCCTGAACAGTTTCTCTCCAAATATGGTGTTTCCCAGGCTGCTTTTTCCAGTTCCAGTTTTTCCCAAGATGACGATTCTCAATGTGTTTGATGCTGGAAGAGAATAATGTCCATCAATAACACTGACTTTTGACTGCATTCATGCATGAGAAGATGCACATGAGCTCAATTAGTACATAAAATAGCTGCATTAACATAATAAGGAAATGACGATTGGTATAAAGATAGATAGATAGATACTTTATTGATCCCAAGTTGGTTATCAGGTTATCAGCACAATATACATGAGAATATACACATCTATACTAAAGTGTGACGTATATACAGAGAATCTAATTAGAATCTAATTCTAAGAAAATTAAACACTATACACTATAATAATAATAACATAATAATAATAAAGATATGATATAATGATATAGTATGTAATGTATACATTACTATACATAATGCATTATATAATACATTATATTACTATATAATGTGCATTTTAATCAAAAAATATTAATTAATTAATCAAAAATATCCTATGTATGTCTCTTCTACCGATCATATAATGTGGTAAAGAGCACTGAAGATCGTTTTGTAAACCGTTTTAAACAGGGATCATCAGGTTTTTGTGGCTCTGATCTCGAGTCTTTCAATATTGGGTATCCGATACCGTGAATGTTAAACTGGAAGTGTCCAAACCTCATGACAATTGGCCTTCAAGTTTTTGTTGAAGAAACAGCCGCGTCTGTAATAAACCTTCTTTTTCGACAATAATGCGGTCGGGAGAAGGTGACTTCCTTTGTCGTCTCATCTGATAGGTTGGGATTTTGAAAAAAACGTGTTCTTCCTCGTCTTCACCAAGGACTCCATGTATGCCAGTGATAATTAGATCACTCATCTCTCTGTAGCCTACTGAAGATCCATCACAGTTTCTCTCATGCTTCAATTTACTTGAAGCAACATGTTCAAAATTGCTCAGCTGAGGTGTTTAAAGCAGGCCGTGGCTAGACAATCTTTTGTTTCTGATTCACTCGGCCTTCCTTTCTTACCTGTTTACGAAGCAAGCAAGTGCTGTCTTACATGAAATAGTCTATCTTACGCTGATCGTACACTGACCTTTGTTCATTAGAAAGAGAGAGGAGAAAGAAGGGACTGAAGTTTGGGAAAATGGTGTTAAGTCTTAATATGCTGCAGAACCTACACGGTAAATGTGGTGTATTTCATGGTTATGACACGCTACCAAAACAGTGGGGGTAGAAAGGTAACGACAGGAGCTTTTGGAAAATCTGTCAAAATGTTTATGTTATAGAGAACATCTAAAATATAGGGGTTATGTTCCTGAAACAAGCACTAATTCTGGGATTCAGAAATGTACCTTTTGGGTATGAAGCTCAAATCTTGGCATAATGAGCGACTTGACAATTATTTATGGACCACAGCAATTTAAGTATATGGGACTTAACATGTTGAACATTAGCCTACTTGCATAGGCATTTATACAACCTGACCACTATTCCAAAATTTCAGTTTTGTTTCCCAGTAAATGCCCATTTATTGCACAGCCGATATAGCCAACTAGTTCATCAACTTTGGACTGACAGTAGTACAATAAAAATAATTGCTTTTGCCCTTTGCTCATAGCAGTCGTGTATAACTTTATGGGCTCTGCAGACTATCAGCGTTCATAACAGCATTATTCACCAACTTCAATTTTGTTTCCCAGCACTGGAATCCTGTGTTAAAACCTGTTACTCTCTTGTTCCCTATAGTCTTATCATCTTCTAAGCGCCACTAGGAACGTATAAATATCAGTCCCTGATTAATAAAACATAATTACACTGCGACTTTCAGTCTGTATAAAGAAGTGTTAGCAAAGATCTATGACAGCCGTCTAGATTCAGGACCTGCACACCGGAGAAAATGATTTCAAACAAAACAGCTGTTCAATTCCTGCATCTTGCGACCTAGAGTGCCGTGTTCAGTCCTGATAGAAATAACTGAAAGAAATGAACTTACCGTCCATGTTGTCAAAAGTAAAGTCACTTAGTCAGTTACAAGACTGTCAGAGTGTTTGTGAATGTTCCCTGAATCTGTGTTTGGACGCCTGATTTATTGCACAACGGACAAAGTCCAACAAAAATGACACTGTAGGTGTTGTCACGCACATCCATTTCACATGCCTCACAACATGGTATAACATTAATAAAATAGAAATATATCGTATCATGTTCACGTTTTTGGTTTGATGATAATCAGATTGAGAAAACACAAAAACATGCTGGACTTCTTTTCATCAAACACATCTGCAGGCCTTAGTGTACAGCTTTGCATCTGTCATTAAAACAATGAGAATGTATCAAGTACAGACAGATTTCCATCAAAAGTGAAATATTTAGGGGCGCCCCAGTAGCAGAGCAGGTGCTTCATGTAAAAAGCCTGAATCCTAACTGCAGCAGCTAACCAGGGTTTGAATCTGACCTGCAGCACTTTGATTAATGTTGTTCCTTCTCTCTTTCCCCACCTTTCATGACTAATATTATCACTATCAAATAAAGACAAAAGGCCAAAAAAACATTTTTAAAAACAAATTTAACTAGAAAAGCACTCGGAGAGCGCAGACCTCCACCAAGCACCATAGTTTCCCCCCTGGCGGTTTCTTCTGGATCTTTCTCCTCAAGTATTAAAGCTAGATCAAATTCGTTGACATACTTCAGATGCTGAATTGTCTCAGCTACACGATGCCGCTTGTTAGAAATCTCTACCTCTAATATTAAATGCACAGTAGATAAGATAAGATAAGACAAGATGAACCTTTATTAATCCCCGTAGGGAAATTTCACACAGTACACATACATGCATTAATGGAGAGATGTCAGAGTGAGGGGACTGCTCCTGACAAGCGCCCCGAGCAGTTGGGGGTTTGGTGCCTTGCTCAGGGGCACCTCGGCAGTGCCCAAGAGGTAAACTGGCACCTCTCCAGGAACCAGTTGGTCTTGGAACCGGTGACCCTCCGATTCCTAAACCAAGTCCCTACGGACTGAGCTACTGCTGCCCCCAGGCCAAAATGTAAGAGTACCCCCATTTGTTTTATATAAATTGCTACAAAATCCGCCGTCTGGATCAGATCTGGATCAGATCTGGATCAGCCTTTGGGATTTGATAGAAGTACACATTGTAAATCCCTGAGTCAAATTTCATGAGCTTTGGGCAACAATTACCAGAGATACTGAGAAACAATTTTTTGGGTCCCATTTACCCCAATGTTAATGAAAATTTCAAAGTGATCCAGAATCCAGGATTTCTTCCGGATCACCCCCAAAATTAAATCAGTTCTTCATTTTCACATTTTCGACACACCCTGAAAAATTTCATCAAAATCCGTCCATAAGTTTTTGAGTTATCTTGAAGACAGACAAACAGACAGATAAACGCCGGCAAAAACATAACCTCCTTGGCGGAGGTAATAATTATTTCCATCATAGTCCATTTAGTCCATAGTTCATGCTAGCAAAAAAAGATTTTACGCATAGTATTTCCTCATGACGCCCATCAAAGCTTGCTGCCCACAGAATATGCATTAGTTTACATATTTATTTTCTCTGAAATAATCTAATGTATGCCAGTTTTATTTTTATTGAATATGCAATACACCTCTTTACCAAGCACAAACATGTAGAAAAACACTATTTTTTAATCTGCCATCGCCACAATGTTTTACGTAAGCACAGTGAGCTACCTCAGCTAATCCTGAAACAAGCTAAACAAAAGCTGCCTCTATGTAATGTTAATGTAGCTGTTTAGCTTAGTTTGCCACGTCTTAATATTTGGCAAATTCTGGTGAACTTAGATATTATTGGGGTTTAGAGAGAGACTTTGCTGTTGTAAACATTACTGTTGCTGCTCTAGACATTTAGTTATATTTAAAATATAATACATTCTCTATTTATTCTGAATTTTATTATATATATTTCCATCTAAAAACCAAGAACCAAACTTATGAGCAAACCGATAAGAAGAAGGAACATACTATTTTTATTTGGTACTAGTATTTCCATTTTATTCTGATTCATACTTCCACTGGGTTACATCTCAGAGGGAAGTACTGTACTTTTTGATACCTTTAGTTAACTTTGCAGATTTGCCACAGTAACACAAAGTCTAAGTATTTGTCTTTAAAATCAATAAGTAATAAGTACAGATATTTGTGTTATTCTTATTAATATAGTTGGATAGTTTCAATAAGTAAGAAGAGAAAAAGACTCCTTCATTACTAGTAGTATACTTTTTGAAGGTGAAATTTCATGCCCTCCTACATGACTTTGCGCCACACAACCCACCACTAATAACAGTTAAGTCAAAAAAGGTTTTCTTGCAAGCACCCATGTAACTAAGCTAAAACTTCATTCAGTTATTATTATTAAGTTATATGTTAAGGTTTCAGCCTGCAGCCTCGCAATCATTCAGTTTCTAGAGTGTAATAATGTTAAAATGGCTGTTTTAGTTATGATGCTAATACAAATAATTACGTTTGGGATTTGTGGACTGTCAGATTTGACATTAGAGTACATTATAGCCTCAATAACCAACTTAAATTCAACCAGTATGACCCTCTGCTTGTTTTTTGACCCTTCTCTACCAGTCGATTTTTGGATCTGGTTGCCTTATTGATTGCCTACCTGTGTATTGACCTCTATTAAGTAAAGAACACTGTGAACTTTTATCCTCTCTAAACATTTTGCAACATCTAGCTTAATGTTATATTGGGAATTATACTGAAATGTGCTGCAGTTCATCATGAAAGCAGGTATTATAAAAGCAGTTGATAAGTTTTAATTTAACATGAAATATATAGCGTTTCCCAGTTTCGTACTAGGATACAGGTTACATGTGTATTACACAAGTATTTGTGGTGGGAAAGAGTCCAATATGGGATTCCTTATGATGTAGACTCGATCACACATGAAATCAGTGAGGTGTTTTCGAGGAAGTTTTACAAATGTCCCACTAAATCCAAGCAACACACAGAACCCTGTTGAGTACAATCCAGTCAGCTATAGAGTATACAAGGTAACCGGTATTACTACCACTGTGCACTATTTGCACAATAGGATGCGCAATTTGGTTTTAGCTATTGATTATGAAATAGATCTGGAAACTAGGTCTGCGTTGTATTACAACTGGTGTATGAAATGTCTGTATCATCACTGCGATGCATTTTTAATAAGCTCTTGTTTTAATGCAACTTAAGTAACAACCCAGTAGCTATTATTTTTATTTTGTGATGAAAAAAGACTCTATGCAGCTGGGGACATGAATTTTAATCGCTAAATAGACAACTACAAAGTAGAATAGTGGTGCAGCACTGTCATCAGGCATCAAAACACAGTATGACTATTACTCATACTGATAGTACTGATAATCAGAGAGATATTCGTCACTGAATTGACCTCATTTAATATGTCTTTATCCATAAATGTTCATCATTGCATTGGCTTTATTCAATTTAATTTTTTCTTTCTTTTGTGTTGTCATTTATTCAGTTGTATTCCGTTACAATCACATAGTTTGTCAAATAAACACTTAATCAACACTTAAACATAATTCAAATCACTGTTCGCTATGCCCAAGAGCTCTGCAGCAACCCTGAGATTATGATAATTGATTAATATCAAATTTGGAATTTGTCCCTGTTTTTATAAAACTGAGTGGCATCTGGGTAAATTCTGGTATTAAAGCTGTGGGTAATATCTGAAGTTAAGTGTCACCATTTTCCTTCACATTTTATGGCTTATAATTAATAATTATGAATACGTATTTTGAGATGAATGAATGATTTAATATTAATGTGCTCTATGTAATAACGTTACAGCTGCTCAGCTCTCATTTCCTGTAATGATGAAGGCTCTAAGGATGGCAAATCAGTCCACTACTTTGGCTCAGGCTGAAATATTTCGGCAACTGTCTGGTGAAATTTTGAACAGACATTCATACTTCCCAGACAATGCGTGCTACTGACGTTGGCAGGAAATGGAATTAGTGCCCGCCTCCTGCCAAATACAGGGTAAAAGTAGCGGCGCGTAAAAAATTCCAGGTCACCTGACACCGTGGCAGATTCATCCATCTTGGCACTGGGCGAAGGCGGGGTTCACCCTGGACACTATGGACCTTAACCTAAATTGCATGTCTTTGGACTGTGGGAGGAAGCCGGAGTACCCGGAGAAAACCCATGCTTACATGGGGAGAACATGCAAACTCGGCACAGAAGAGCCCCTGCGACCCTGGGTTAAAAATAGTCACATGATATAGTCCGTATTTCTACTGGGGGGAAAAAACTAATTCCAGACCCTGGATTTTATTAATCCTCTGACTTCTACATCTAGTGCACTATGAGGTTTTGGACCTTTAGTGAAATAACTTGACAATATTTGGGCGGGTTGTCATTAAATTTTATTAAGATATCAATGGTGCCCAGTGGATAAATTCTACACCAGACCTAGTGATCCGCTTACTTTTGCTCTCGTGCCACTAGCATATCAAGAGTCAACTGTAATTTGTGTTTTGTGCTAATTATTAAATGCTAACACACTAAACTAAGATGATGAACATGGTTGACCTCACTCCTAAACAGCATGTTAGCACGCTGACATTAGCTTTGCCTGCATGGCCAAAGACTCACTGTGCTGTATTTTTTGATAAACTTTTAGTCACCCCAATGAACCTTTATTTCCTCAAACAACACATTTTTCAGCATGAGACAACCTGTCTAGCAAAATATTGTTGTACATACATTAGGTGTTATTTTATCGTTAGCTTTTGCAACAGGAAAAAGCGACCAGTATTTTAAGGGAAGACAGAAATACAGCTAACCATGATCCACTTGTTTGATTAAAACATTTTAAAGATCCGCTCTATTAAATACATTCAACTAATTTTTATCTTTCTGATCACAGTTTACAGTACATTCACTCAACAACAACTCAAACTGGCACAAGAAGTACAACCTATTACATATGAATAAACAAGTTCAATAACTAAAGATCATTAAGAACAAGATTTGGTTTCAGCTTCAACATGGATTTGGTTAAATCAAATATATGAAAAAAGACAATCATCTGACCCCCCCCCCCCCCCCCCCCCCCCCCCCACACACACACACACACACACACACACACACACACACACTTCAATCATGAGCTTTTATTTCTGTTTTAATTGTAGTTTTGATAGTTTGTCCAGTGTATCTTTTGCTTCATCTGAGACGGATGGAGCTTCAGTCATGACTGCCTCTGCTGCTATCTTCATTGCCTCCCACACCGTGTTTGCTCCGTCAACTGCATTATACCCTGCGGCACCTCCTTTCACAAATCCAGAAAATGCGTTTGCCGCTCCAGTTGCTCTTATTCCTTTGGGAACTGCCGTTTCATCTATAATTTTAAGCGCTTCTGCTCCTTTCATTAAAACCGAGGCGACTCCTCCCTTCATGACACCAAAAAAAGCTGATAACAATGCACCTGTTGCAGCGCCTGCCAGCTTGATCAGAAATATCATAACTACGTTGCCCTTCGCCTGCTCTCTGATCTCTGCTTCTGTCATGTTTCCTGATGACTGTCTGATGCGTGCCTCCTCTTTTTTGAGTTCATCCTCCACTGCTTGTAACATCTCATTGGTGTAGCAGCTTCTGTTGTTTGCCACCAGTGTCTCTTCTATTGACTTGAGTAGCTTCTCCACCTGGACCTGGTTGTTCCTGTATTCATCCTGCTGGTTGTTCTTCCAGTATCTGTTATCAATGACATGGCAGCGGCCTCCACACTTCTTCACCAGCTCGCTCATAATCTTATTCTGGTGGACAAAATCCTCAATCGTCTCCCCATCAAGGAGCTGGTCACCATGGGTAAAGAGAACTGTTGCATATTTGAAGACTTGTTCAGAGAAGTATTGGCTTATTTTAGTGATTACAGCCTGCTCGTGCTCTGTGAGTTTCTCCACTTTAAGCACAATGAGAAAAACATGAGGCCCGGGAGCACACTCAGTAATACACCTCAGTATCGCGGGCTTCATCTCCTCCTCAGATCTAACTGTGTCGAAGAAACCAGGAGTGTCGATCAAAGTGATGCTTCTTCCGCTGAGGCATTTGGTGTCTGCTTGACATTCTCTCGTTTCGGAGTTGACGGTATGGCCGATCTTGAACCGATCTTTCTCTCCAAATATGGTGTTAGCCAGGCTGCTTTTCCCAGCTCCGGTTTTTCCCAAGATGACGATTCTCAATGCATCTGAAGCTGAAAGAGAATCACCTCCATCAGTAATATTGTACATTTGTCTTTTGGCTGTTTTCACGAATAAGAAGATACATATAAGATAAGATAAGATAAGATAAGATGAACCTTTATTAATCCCCGAATATGAGCTTGGTTATAAATCTGCATTTGGCAAAAGTCACAATGAGAAGGGAAACCACTGTTTATTACCTCCGCCAAGGAGGTTATGTTTTTGCCGGCATTTATCTGTTTGTTTGTGTTCAAGATAACTCAAAAACGTATGGACGGATTTTGATGAAATTTTCAGGGTGTGTCGAAAATGTGAAAAGGACGAACTGATTTAATTTTGGGGGTGATCCGGAAGAAATCCTGGATTCTGGATCACTTTGAAATTTTTGTTAACATTGGGGTAAATAGGACCCAAAAAATTGTTTCTCAATATCTCTGGTAATTGTTGCCCAAAGCTCATGAAATTTGACTCAGGGATTTACAATGTGTACTTCTACCAAATCCCAAAGGCTGATCCAGATCTGATCCAGATGGTGGATTTTATAGCAATTCATATAAAACAAATGGGGGTACTCTTACATTTTGGCCTACTGTATTGTGAGTTTTATGTTGTGTCTTGTATATTTGTTCTATGTTTGCCACTGATATAAAATTCTTTTTAAAAAATGTAGGATTTTTATTTTGGAGTGAATATGGGAGGAAACTGTGGTGCTTGGCGGCAGTCTGGGCTCTCCGAGTGCTTTTCTAGTTGAAAAATAAAATTGACGAATTGATTAGCACAATGATCGGGCCTAAAAAAATGGTCTGAAACCTATACATTTTTAAAAAATGACGACTTACTACCATGCGCATATACGCCCACATTACAACACACTTTGAAAATGCGTTGAATTGTAAACAGCAATCTGAAGAAAGTCAGTCGGAGGACTTTAGCTAATTTTGCCAACCCTTGTCAGAACAGAGTCAATCATCGGTGCAATCAAAAGAAAATTAAAGTTCACACACTGTTTTGCACTTTCATGTGCAGCAAAATGCTGGCAGTATACAACCCGGCTGTTATTAAGAGAGCAACAGTTTTTGCTACTACTACTACTACTACTACTTCCTACTGGTACATAAACAGTGGAAGAAAACACGGGGCTAACAATTTTGGCATTCTTACTGTTTTTCTCAATACTGATGATACAGTTTTATGAAAAAGGACTGACACTGGGTCCAGCAAACATAGGGCTTTCATCGCTGTTTGTGTCCCATGTGAAACCAACAATCTGTTGTTTGTCTTCGTGTTCACAATGTTAACTTTCACTTGTAGTCATTTTAAGCCAAACCATTGTTTTTTTCCTAAACCTAACTGCTTTTGTTGCCTAAATGTAAGCAAATTGTTTGGCTTGAATTCACAGTGTTAACTGTGTGTTTACTGCGACCATAGTGGAGCGTCTAAGTTTGACGTGGTGGGCGATTAGAAAGTGATGCCAAGGTGTCCTATGTGAGTTGGGATGCGAATGCGTTGAATATGTAGTTTTTCAAATTTTTCAAATATGTGAAAATGAAATGCAATAGCATTTGAAAAATATAGAAATTCTCTGCTTTGCAAGATAGTTGGCTTGTAATTGATTTACAAATTTTGTGGGGAAGCAGACAAGATTTAACAGTCAAGACATGAATACATCATTTATTTTACTACTAAGCTACAAGTGAAGTACTTAGTGAAGATATAAAATAATCTGTCGGTCAAATTGCAGACATTTTGGCCTGCTTGGCCTGATTGAGAACATATTACATAAATGGGTTATGTTCCCAAAATGGCCGCCATTGCTGGGATACAGAGATGTAGCTGTGGGGTACAAAACAAAAATCTGCAATAATGAGGAACTTGTTAGTTATTTATGGAGTATAGTCATTTTTTATATGGGACTTAACAGGTTAAATATTAGCATATTGCATTGGGAATATAACGGAGCTAATCACTTTATGGTCTTTGGTTTACTACAGTACAATAAAAATGAATGCTTTCGCCCTTTGCTCACTGTAGTTATGTACTGCTTTATCAATTCTGCAGACTAGTGTTGATAGCAACAAATTTCCCCAATTTCACTTTTGTTTCCCAGTACTGTAACCCTGTGGGTACCCAGAATTCACAAAAAAATGTGTATTTTTTCCATTTGGGATTGTAGAACCTGATTAATGCAACAATATTACACTGTAAATCTTATATATGTACAGTATTATAAAGTGTTACCAAAGATCTATGGCAGCTATCTAACTTTACGACACACGCGCTGTAAAATAATAATTAAAAAAAAGAAAATTCAAATAAAACAGCTCTTATTTCATTGAATGCGCAGTGTTCAGTCCTGACAAACGACTGAAGAAAATGAACTCACCGTCCATGTTGTCAAAAGCGAATTCACTGTGGAGCAGCAGGCTGTCAGAGCATAAGTGAAAATGTTCCCTGCATCTTTCAGTTTGGACGCCTGCTTTGTTACACAATGAACAAAGTCCAAAACAAGCATAGTGAAGGTGTTTTCACGCTCATCCATTCTGCGTGCCTCACTACAAATGCATTTCCAGGGGTGAAAGTTTAAAAAAATGTCTTCTTTGGACATTATTAAAAAATCATATCCAACCTAGGTTGTTTAAATAATCCCCCAATGCAGATACGGCAGCAGCATTTTAGAGAAAGGGGGCATTTCATTTTTGGAGATGGGCACAATAAAGTGATACTTCGAATGGGGTTATCAACTCCATATGTTGCCTGTAGCCTAAAGCCTTACAGATATGTAACAATAATAATAATATCAGTAATTTAACAGTAAAAAAAAGCTTTCTAGCAATCTCAACTTACCTGATCCTGCCTGCCTGAAGCCCTGCCTGTTTTCCTGGACTCTAATTCCTCACCTACCCCTTGTCTGGTTAAGTGTACCTTTCATGATTGCCTAGCAGGTTTTGACCTCTGTTTTTGGGTAAAAGATTGTGGATTTAACCTCCTGCCTCTCATGTTGTGCTTTTGGGTTTTCGTCAGCTCTGTGCCAGCCAGCTGTTGCATTATGGGACAAGAAGTATTTTTTAGCTTTAGGATTTAACAGCTATGCATTTGCACAGACCATCTTAAAGGAAGCAAAACATACTCAGTCCAAGTCAGTGAGGCAATAGGTTAAATTTGTATAGTGATCCCCAGAATATTTCTGATATGACAAAAACCAAGATTATTGGTTAATTTTTTACCATCCATCCATCCCTTTTCAACCGCTTATCCTGTTAGGGGTCGCAGGGGGACTAGAGCTGATCCCAGCTGGCGTTGGGTGAAGGCGGGGTTCACCCTGGACAGGTCGCCAGTCCATCAGAGGACACATAGAGACAGACAACCAGTCACGCTCACATTCACACCTATGGGCAATTTAGAGTCATCAATTAACCAGAATGTCTTTGGACTGAATATGTGTGTGTGTGATTTGCATTATTATTTGCATTATTTTTTGTTTGTTTTAAATTAATTATATGGGGGTTCCAACACATTAAAACACATTAAAATGTTTTTATTTTGTTTTGTTTTTTGTTTGCTTTGTTTTGTAGATGATACCAATTTATTTGGTAAAAACTGTCACCAAATTTAAATAAAATTTAATTCAGAATTTTGGGAATCATACAAGAAATCCACAAAGCAAACTCCTGATAAACTATGTTGAAATCGAAAGAATGTTTTACATTGTATTAGTTCAAATCTACGACCATCGCTCTGGAATATAAGCAGCCTGACTGTGCTGTGTATTGATGAATCCATGGCGCTATCCTTGGTGCTGAAGTTGGGGATGATTGTGACTTGGTGCTCCGCCCTTCTGTCAGTTTCATCTTGATCTATAATCTTCTCTAAACTACGCAGCTAAACCATATACAGTTTGCATGTTCTCTCTGTGTTAGTGTGGGTTTTCTCCAGGTTCTCCGGTTTCCCCCTACAGTCCAAAGACACACAGGTTAACTGTTGCGTCCAAATTGTCCATAGGCGGGATTGTGAGCGTGAATGATTGTCTGTCTCTATGTGTCAACCCTGTGATAGTCTGGCAACCTAGTTAACCATCAATTTGTTTTAAATTTGATAAGTTTAACGACAATTTAGTCAAAATAGAATTTCCAGAATTTATACGCTAATGCAAGAAGTAACCATGTACATTATTTATAGTGAAAGGGACCAACAAAAAGTAATAAGAATTCAAATTCAGATCCAGACAACTTTATTTCTCACAAAGAAGGGCAATTGATTTGCAACTTTCAAAATTACAATTAACTGTTATTCAAGGAAAAGTGTGGACAGCGACATACGACAGGTCAACAAAAACTGAAGAAACTATGAGTACAATTACGTTACGTTACATTTGAATACAGCAAATATTGCATAAGAAAAAGTGTTTGGTGGCCTACAAGCTTATTTCCTTTGAGTTGGCCACAGTTTCGTGATACTCTGACTTTCACATCTAGTGCCACTACGAGGTTGATATATAGGGCCTTCGTGAAATAGCTTGACAATTATTGGATGGGCTAAAGATATTACTGGTGCCCAGAGGATAAATACCAGACAGACTTTATTTATTAAATAACGTTTTTTTCAGCATCAGAGGACCTGTCTAACAAAATTAATAACGTACAATTACATACATGAAGTGATAGTTTCTGGTTAATTTTTGCAACAGGACAGACAAAAATACACTTGTTTGATTAAAAGACATTTTAAAGATCTTCTCTATTAAAAATGGTCGCAGTTTGCGGTACACTCTCTCGACAACAAGTCAAAGCAATCTATTACATATGAATAAACATAATACAGCAAGTTCAAAGATTTGATATCAGCTTGAACTTGGGTAAAAACACATGTTGGCTATGAATGAACATAGTCATCTGGTTGGTTTCTGTTTATTGATTAAGTCTCTCCTTTGTCGATGTCTGTGCAGAGCATCGCATGCTTCATCTGAGGCAGATAGAGCGCTATCCTTGATAGCCTTTGCTGCCGTCTTCACTGCTTCCCATACTGTCTTTGACCGCTCGGCTCCATCATCGCCTCCTTTTACTGCTCCTGTAAGTGCAACCTCTGCTCCAGCAGCTCCTACTGCTATTTGCGCGACCATTTCATCTAGCTTTTTAAGCGCTTCTGCTCCTTTCATTAAAACTGAGGCAGCTCCTCCCTTCATTACACCAAAAAAAGCTGATAACAATGCCCCTGTTGCAGCGCCTGCCAGTTTGATCAAAAGCTTCTTAGATACGTTGCCTTTAGCCTGCTCCCTGATTTCTTCCTCTGACATGTTTCCTGATCGTCTAATGCGCTCTTCCTGCTGCTGTATTTCCTCCTCCACTGCTTGTAGCATCACATTGGTGTAGCAGCTTCTGTTGTTTGCCAGGAATGTATTGTCTATTGTTTTAAGTAGCTCATCCACCTGGAACTGGTTGTTCCTGTATTTATCCTGCTGGTTGTTCTTCCAGTATTTATTATCAACAACATGGCAGCGGCTGCCACATTTATTCACCAGATCACTCATAATCGCGTGCTGGTGGACAAAATCCTCAATCGACTGTCCCTCAAAGAGCTGGTCACCATGAGTGAAGACAACTATTGCATATTTGAAGACCTCTTCAGAAAAGTATTGCTGTATTTTAGCGATTACAGCCTGCTCGTGCTCTGTGACTTTCTCCACTTTAAGCACAATGAGAAAAACATGAGGCCCGGGAGCACACTCCGTGATGCATTTCACTATCGCGGGCTTCTCCTCGGATTTATCCGTGTCAAAGAAACCAGGAGTGTCGATCAAAGTGATGCTTCGTCCATTGACAGATCTGGTTTCTGCTTGACATTCTCTTGTTTCTGATTCAAGACTATGGGCGATCTTGAACAGCTCCTGTCCAAATATAGTGTTGGCCATGCTGCTTTTCCCAGTTCCAGTTTTCCCCAACATGACAATTCTCCTTGTGTTTGACACTGTAAAAGAATAAAATTCATTAATAATACCAGACATTTGCACTTTGGCTGTTTTCATGTATAAGAAGATAAACAAAAAAATGGTCAAAAATCATAATGAACCCATAGTGCCTCTCACCTCCATCGTATCTGGCATCGCCTTCTTCCACCGCTCCCATGAGTACACTTTCTGCTCCAGCTGCTCCTACTGCTTTTTGTGCTGCTGTTTCTTCTACCATTTTAAGATCTCCTGCTCCTCTCATTAAAAATGTGGCAACTTCTCCCATCATTACACCAAAAAAAGCTGATAACAATGTGCCTGTTGCAGCACTTGCCAGTTTGCTCAAAAGATCCTTAGATACTCTGCCCTTTGCCTGCTCTCTGACCTCTTCTCCTGACATGTTTCCTGTCCATCTAATGCAGTCTTCCTGTTGTTGTATTTCTTTGTCCACTGCTTCTAGCATCTCATTGGTGCAGCAGCGTCCTTCGTGAGCCTCAACTATCCTGTCTATTGTTTTAAGTAGCTCCTTCACCTGGATCTGGTTCTTGCATTCATCCTGTTGGTTGTTCTTCAAGTATCTATTATCAACAGTGTAGCAGCGGCCTTCACATTTATTCACCAAATCCCACAAAATCACATTCTGGTGGACGAAATCCTCAATTGTCTGCCCTTCAGAGAGCCGGTCACCATGAGTGAAGACAACTGTCGCATATTTGAAGACTTCTTCAGAGAAGTATTGGCTTATTTTAGCGATTACAGCCTGCTCGTGCTCTGTGACTTTTTCCACTTTAAGCACAATGAGGAAAGCGTGAGGCCCAGGAGCGCACTCTGTGATACACCTCAGTATCTCACGCTTCATCTCCTCCTCAGGTCTATCTGTATCGAAGAAACCAGGAGTGTCGATCAAAGTGATGCTTCGTCCGTTGACAGATTTGGTTTCCGCTCGACATTCTCTTGTTTCAGAGTCCAGAGGGTGGGAGATCTTGAACAGTTTCTCTCCAAAAATGGTGTTTCCGAGGCTGCTTTTTCCAGCTCCAGTTTTCCCCAACATGACAATTCTCCTTGTGTTTGACACTGAAAGAGAACAATATCCATCATTAACACTATACATTTGTCTATTGGCTGCTTTTATACACTTGCCTACAGGATACACATAATAAGCTCAGTTACTATTAAAAAATGGTCAAAGATCACAATGAAAAGGGAGACCAGTTAGTACTCGGGCCCAATAAAGTCAGACTCGACCCTACATGAATCCACATTTCTGTCTGAGCCCAACCTGAGTTGGAACCACAGCAGCACTTTTGGGCCAGAGCCCGATTAAAACCTCAAGTTTTCTAATAATGATTTAATATCAGTATAGTAGAATCAGTCATTAATCAGTCATTAAGTCTGATTAATCATTTTGCATTTATGCAGTTAGCGTAAAAAATGCTCAAATTACAACATAACAAACTGCAGCCCAACATGCAACAACATCTGTCAGTGTGCTGACTTGACTATGACTTGCCCAAAACTGCATGTGATTATCATAAAGTGGGCGTGTCTGTAAAGGGGGGACTGGTGGGTACCCATAGAACCCATTTACATTCACAGATCTGGATGCCAGAGAGCACAGATCCCCTTGGAATTTTGCCATGACAAGTTTTCCTCGCCAAAATTTAGTGTATGGGGCGGTATTTAGCCTCCTTTGTGACAAACTAGTATGACCAATGGCGCCTATGGTTTCATACGATACCGGTATCTTCATTCCATCTTTAAAAATGAGGCTGGTACGACCTCCAAATGATCGATTGTGTTAATATGTTAAAGAAATTAGTGGTTAGTCGTTAAAACAAATTCATGTCATGTAAGTGGCAAGTGGAAGATGAGTTGTGCGTTGCCCAACTCTACTGCCATCTTGGCTCCTTGTATAGTAAATCATACGATGGCCCTGAGGGCTCAACGTACTGCAGATTAAGAAAACACCTGCAAATAGACAAAACACAAGCAACTTCTTAAAAAACTTGTAATTTGACAACACAAAATTGCCCATAGGTGGGAATGTGAGCGTCAATGGTGGACCCCTCCTTCGCCCAATAATTATTTTAGACGATAATGACACTCTGGATCAGTTTGGGATCAATTCTGGGATAGGGAAATGTAACTTTGGGCTGTAAAGCTCAAATCTTGGAATAATGACAGATTTGTCAATCATTTATGGAGCACAGCTATTTATTTATAATAGGTTAGACATACTGCGTAGACAATTAAGCTAATACCGTGCTGTGAAAAAGTATTTGCCCCCTTCCTGATCTCTTATATTTTTGCACATTTGTCACACTTGAATGTTTCAGATCATCAAACAAATTTTTAACATTAGACAAAGATAACCTGAATTTTATTTATTCAAATGCAGCTTTTTAATGGTCATTTCATTTATTCAGGGAAAAATATAATATATATATATAATAAAAATATCTAGCTATCCAAACCTACCTGAACCTATGTGAACCTATGCCCCCTAAACCTAATAACTGGTTGTGTCACCCTTGGCGGCAACAACTGCAATCAAGCATTTGCGATAACTGGCAATGAGTCTTTTGTGGCTGTGGAGGAATTTTGGCCCACTCTTCTTTACGCAATTGTTTAATTCAGCAATATTGTGGGGTTTTCAAGCATGAACAGCCTGTTTAAGGTTGTTGTTTCAGGATTTTCTGGTAGAGAGCAGAATTCATGGTTCCATCAGTTACAGCAAGTCATCCAGGTCCTGAAGCAGCAAAGCAGAACCAGACCATGACAACTGACTGTTGGTATGATGTTGTTTTTATGAAATGCTGTAACGGGACCCACACCTTCCAAAAAGTTTTGTCTCATCAGCCCACAGAATATTTTCCCAAAAAAATCTAAATCTAAATTGGGGATCATCAAGATGTTTTTGACAAATGTGAGATGAGGCTTCGTGTTGTTTTTGGTCAGCAGTGGTTTTCTGCTTGGATCTCTCCCATGATGCCATTTTTGCCTGGTCTCTGTCTTATTGTTGAATCATGGACACTGACCTCAACTGAGGAAAATGAGGCCTGCAGTTCTTTAGATGTTGTTCTGGGTTCTTCTGTGACCTTCTGGATGAGCCGTCGATGAGCTCTTGGAGTAATTTTGGTCGGCCGGCCACTCCTGGGAAGGTTCACCACTGTTCCAAGTTTTCTCCATTTGTGGATAATGGCTCTCACCGTGATTCGCTGGAGTCCCAAAGCCTTAGAAATGGCTTTGTAGCCCTTTCCAGACTGATAGATGTCAGTGACTTTGTTTCTCATCTGTTCTTGAATTTCTTTAGATCGCAGCATGATGTGTTGTTTTTTGAGATCTTTTAGTCTCCTTCACTTTGTCAGACAGGTTTGATTTAAGTGATTTCTTGATTCAACAGGTCTGGCAGTAATCAGGGCTGGGTGTGGTGAATGTAACTGAACTCAGCTTTCCAAAAAAACGTGGTTAATCACAGTTAATTCAAGATTAAACAAGGGGGCAATTCCTTTCTCACATAGGGCCAGGTAGGTTTGGATAGCTTTTTCCTTTCATAAATAAAATCTTCATTTAAAATCTGGTATTTACACAGGTTATCTTTATCTAATATAAAAATTTGTTTGATGATCTGAAACATTTAAGCGTGACAGTGCACAGCACTTTTTATGAACTTTGGATTTACAGTACAATAAAAATAAATGATTTTACCCTTTGCTCATTACAGTTATGTATTACTTTATAGGCTCTGCACACTATCAGTGTTGATAACACCATAATTCCCTCCCAAACTTCAGTTTTGTTTTCCAGTAAATGGATACCCAGCCTCTTCAAAGACAGCAGAGACACCAGGAAGCTGTGGCGGGGGATCCAGACCATCATGGATTACAAACCCACACCACAGACCTGCGACAACCTCTCTGCTGAATCAACTGAATGGCTTCTTTGCCCGCTTTGAGGCAGACAACAGCACCTCAGCACAGAAGGCTACACTTCCCTGTGAGGAAATCCCTCAGAGGGACCTATGCGCTAAAAGCCCAGGGTCCCGACAACATCCCAGGTCACGTTTTGAGGGAGTGTGCTGAGGATCTCACAGATGTCTTCACAGACATCTTCAATACATCGCTGCGTCAGGCTGTCGTCCCCGCATGCCTCAAAGCCACCACCATCATCCCGGTCCCGAAGAAGTCATCTCCCTCCTGCTTCAATGACTACCATCCAGTTGCGCTCACTCCCCTCCTCATGAAGTCAGACTAGTGGGGACTAGTCAGACTGTAGCGTTCGAACTGATGAAGCCACTTGGATAAGGGGCGAAACGTCTTCAGAGACAAATCTAAGTCCAGTTGCCTTCGATTCAATTGTTGCCAGAATGAATATGACCTGGATGAATGAGAACATTCACAGACTCCTCATGAAGTGCTTCGAGCGGCTAGTCATGCAACATATCAAGTCTACCCCTCTCTCCCCCTCACTGGACCCTTTCCAGTTTGCATATCAGCCCAACCGCTCGACCGATGATGCCATTTCCACTGCCCTCCACTCAACCCTCACACACCTGGAGACACCTGGAGCCTATGCTCAAATGCTGTTCATTGACTTCAGCTCAGCATTCAACACAATCATCCCCCAGCAACTGGTTCACAAACTGGACCGGCTGGGGCTCAACACCTCGCTGTGCAACTGGCTGCTCGACTTCCTGACAGGGAGATCGCAGGCAGTAACACATCCAGCACCATACTGAACACGGGAGCCCCCCAAGGATGTGCGCTGAGCCCCCTCCTCTTCACCCTGCTGACCTATGACTGCAGGGTAGGGGCGGCAGTAGCTCAGTCCGTAAGGACTTGGGTTAGGACGCGGAGGTCACCGGTTCAAGTCCCCCATGGACCAAGACCAACTGGTTGCTGGAGAGGTGCCAGTTTACCTCTTGGGCACTGCCAAGGTGCCCCTGAGCAAGGCACCGAACCCCCAACTGCTCTGGGCACTTGTCAGGAGCAGCCCCCTCACTCTGACATCTCTCCATTGACGCATGTGAACAACAGAGTGTAAAACTGAATTTCCCCACTGTGGGACTAATAAAGGAATAATAAAGCTCCAACCACTTCATCACGTTTGCAGACGACACAACTGCGGTTGGTTTCATCATCAACGGGGATGAGACAGACTACAGGAGTGAGGCCATGTGGTGCAAAGACGAAGGAGATTGTCCTGGACTTAAGGAGGGTGCGCACCCAGCATGCACCTCTGCTCATCGATGGTGCTGGGAAGGTTTACGGTTGATTTTTCTACTCCTACTTGTTGTTTGCACCGGGGTCCGTGAGGATCAAAATTTCAATTGTGCTACATGTCATGTATATGTAGCAAAAATAGTCAATAAAGTTGACTTGACTTGAAATGCATATTACACCCTCCAAACAGTATGTGACGCAAGTAAGCGTCAACGACAAAATCAGTTTTAATCACATTGTTTTCGGAGTCGTCTATGTGATACCTCCTCATTTCACTGCAAACATCTAAATATGGAGGCAGCTTGAGATCACCTAAAAGTTTACACAGGCTGTAGTTGGCTGCATTATATGTCATTTTCAGAAAATGTCGTAGTGCTTTGATAGCTGTGCATCGATAGCTTTATGTACATGACGTAACAGAAGTGCATATTTAAGTGTCTGATGTTATTACGCTATACATAAATAAAAATACCACAAATCTATCTTCTTATCTTGTTGGTTTCTTGTGCTGTCAACAGGAAGAAACAAGGTCGATCATTACATCATTACAATAAATGATTAGTTCTGCATTATTATAATAAATATAGATGCATTTTTAGGGGGTTCAGTGAGGCCCTGAATCAATGCAATCAGCGTCTGTCTGACCATGAAAAAGACATATGAATCCAGATGAGGTATTCATGCTGCTGTTTTACATGTACAGTACATTACATTACTGTCATGTACATTACATACATTACATAGTATTCAGTTGGTTCTTACAGTAAGAAATTATTAAAATACCATTTTGAGAAGACATAGCCTTGTTTCGAATGCAGAGTTTCATTTTACATGCGATTCGTAGAGTTTTGCCTTTTGTGTGTGTGTATTTTTGGAGTTCTGAGAATATGTATGTACAGTATGTTTTCAGAAAAAGTCTGTAAGCGACTGAGAAAATCTGCAATGTTTAATCCTGACAGAAATGTCTAAAAGAAATTATCTTACCGTCCATGTTGTCAAAGGTGAAGTCACCGTGGACTAACGGTTGGTCAGAGCGACAGGACTGCAGAGTGTGTGAATATGCTCTCTGTGTCTTTTCTCAGTGTTGCACAACGGACAAAGTCCAGAAAAGGTGTCCACCCGTCCATTTTGCATGCCTCACTACATGGTGTACCCTCCACTGAACAGAAATATGCCCTCACATTTTCCACTGAATGATAATTACAAAATGTCAAGACTTTATCAAATGTATTTGTAGGCAATCTACATCTATCTATAACTATTTACGGAAATTCGTCATTTGATATGACAAAATCTTCATCCATCAATTATTAATTATTGTCACTTCATCAAACGGTTCCTTTGTTGTATGCCACTATTCCTCTCTCCCTTTCCATTAATCCTGTTTCTCTGCTCTTTAGCCAATGAAATATCACTTGAAATAATCATTCAATTTTATAATAATAACACCACTGAGCCTGGTACAAGCGCAATATTCCATAGCATATCACACAATGTACTTTTTTATACATATGTACGTATTAATAATTTAAAAAAACAGGAAAGAAAATAACTTTTCTTTTGAAATGCTTGTGTGTTGTTGGTTTGCTTCTTCCTGTCAGAACTGACTTTGATGTAAAGTGACGTGAGTGATGTTTGACGTAGCCTCACCTGCTGAGGCTGCGACTATTTTAGCGAGTTTTCAGACCCCTTTGTCAAAAAAAAAGCGACTTGCGACAAATCTAGCGACTTTTTCTGGTGTTATTATACCACTATTACACCTTGACAAAGCGTGACCAAAAGCCCAGACATCAAAACAGTGCTTTTACTGAAGTTATTGGGATTTATTTCTCAATTTTTCTGCATTTGAGCAGCAAACACTACTTGTTTTCAAACACTTTTTGCCAGCTTTAGCAGGCTAGCAACAATCATAGTAACCGTTCAACCATAAATACGAGTATACTATAAATGCGAGCCTACATAACACAAACGATCTCACAATAGGTACGTAGGTTGGTTTGTCTCCCAGTTTGATCCAAACAAAAACTACTGGATGGATTGCTTCAAAGTTTAGTTCAAGGTTCCCGGAGAATTAATCTTACTGACTTTGGTGATACCCAAACTTTTGCTCTAGCTACACCGTGAAGTTTACATTCATGGTTTTGAGTGAAATATCTCAACAACTATTGAATGGACTGACATGAAATTTGGCACATGGATCTACTGTATGTTCTGCTCAGGATGAATTACAACAACTGATCCTCTGACTTTTTGTCTAGCGCCACCATAAGGTCATAAGGTCTTTGGTTTAGGACCACATACCTGCAAAGCTACAGACATTTTTCCAGCCTCAGCTTCTTGTGTTTCTAATGCTGATTAAAAATCCTTATTTCTATGAAGGAGTACTGAGCATGGTTGAAAATAAATCATTGACATCCCAGGATGGGGTTCTCCTCCACCTCTAAACCTCTACGTCATAGATTTTACCGCCTTCATGTCTGCAGCTGCATTTCCTTCTCTCCACTCTCATCAGCTGGCTCCAATGTTGATCTATTGATCAGTGCTTCCATCTACAGGCTGCTGAAATATAAGAAATATAACTGCTTGGAGCATTTAGTTGCTTTAACTTTCAGTTTCTCTAAAACTAAAAAACGGTCGCTGCGTCACAAATAGCAGGTATGTGACTCATCTTTGTTAGGGATCTGATCCACGGTGGCAGAGGACTACATAGCAAACACAGAGACAGCAGGTCGTAGGAAAAAATCAGCATCTTTATTACAAGCTAGGGTTCGGTACACAGGAATCAAATGATCAGGCAAACACATCAAAACACGGCAGACTAAGGGCTCGGTCGGGAAAAACAGGCAGAGGTCAAAAACACTGGAAGGCTATAACTCACTGGGAAGAACGCTGGAACTCTTGACGGAAACGCACAAGACGATCTGGCAACGAGGGGAAGGGGAAGACACATTATATACTTGTGAATGAGTGATTGACTATACACAGGTGGACACAATCAGGGCGGGGGAAAACGCTGAGACGCAGGTGAATGGTGAGAATCTAGGTCAGAAGGCGGTGTTCAAACGTAGTGGCGGGAAGCATGCAGTGACGTGCACTGAAATGAGAAGGGAGGTTAAACATGCCAAAATAAAACAGGAAGTGCTCAACAGAAAAGCATGCAACATGAAAACAAAGACCTGGGGTTCCTAACAATCTTCTCACACAGGAGGCTGCATGCCTGGATTTTTCATTACAATAGTTAGCCTGCATAATGTGTTTAATGTAATCATCCTAATGATAATTTATTCAAAATATGTCTGTCCTTCCTTCCTTGACTTTCAATCATAGAAAAACTTACTGTCCAGGATGTTAGAAATCGGTGAAGCGTAAACATCTGGATCTACCAGATGGTTGTTCTGTGTCTTTTCTCCTGTGCTTTCACTGCTTTTATTTTAGCTTCACTTTCACTTGCTGTAAGTATGAGTGTGCATGTGGTAGAGGAAGGGGGGGTTACCTCACCAAGTAAAAACTTTCTTTGCTCAAATAACATCTTTTCATAGCTCTCATTTTATTCATTTGTCATATTTGTATTGATGCCACATTGCAATCCACAAAGAAGTACAACTATTAAAATGAAGCCGTACAAGCACAAGCAATGTTGAAAACAGAAATACAGCCAACAGCGTACACTAGTTTGATTTAAACAGTTTTTCAGATTTAATCTATGATTGCTATTAAAAATGTTATCGTTGTGGTTACAGCTTACAGTAAACATGCTCTAAATAAGATTGTCAAACAGTGGTCGGCTTGTGAAACATGAATAAGTGACTAAAGTGTGACGCGCAGACAATAATTACAACCCATTACATATTAATTATGAATAGTGACTTCATTTCCTCGGTAAAACGTTTTCATTCTTTCTTGACACCCTTTTCTGCCTTCACTGCTGCATCCGATGGTGTGTCTGCTTCCTCAACTGCATAATATCCGATAACACCTCCTGCCACCGCTCCCACTACAGCAGATACGACTGTAACACCGATTAATGAACTTCCAGCAGCCACTAATATTCCTGCTCCTATTCCTCCTCCTGCTGCTGCTCCTATTCCTCCTCCTGCTGCTGCTCCTATTCCTTTTGCTGGTGCTATTGATGCTGTGACAGATTCAGCTTCAGTTATAGCTGGAACAACGACTTTAGCCATCACTACTGCACCAAGAAAAGCTCCTACCACTGCTCCTACTGTAATACCTGCCAGATTGATCCAAAGCCTATTAGATACTATGTCGTTAGCCTGCTGTCTAACGTTTTCTGACATGTTTCCTGATGACTCTCTGATGCGCTCCTCCTCTTGTTGTATTTTTCTCCACATTGCTTGTAGCATCTCATTGGTGTAGCAGCTTCCTTCGTTTACCTCAGTTATCGTGTCTATTGTTTGAAGCAGCTCCTCCACCTGGAACTGGTTGTTCCTGTATTCATGCAGCTGGCTTTGATTCCAGTATTTATTATCAATGACGTGGACGCGGCCGCCACACTTCTCTATCAGATCACTCAGAATCGGGTTATCACGTACAAAATCCTCAATAGTCTGTCGTGTAGAGAGCTGGTCACCATGAGTGAAGACAACTGCTGCATATTTGAAGACTTCCTCAGAAAAGTATTGGTTTATTTCTGTGAATACAGCCTGCTCATGCTTGGTGAATTTCTCCACTTTAAGCACAATGAGGAAAGCGTGAGGCCCAGGAGCGCACTCTGTGATACACCTCAGTATCTCACGCTTCATCTCCTCCTCAGGTTTCTCTGTGTCAAACAAACCAGGAGTGTCGATCAACGTGATGCTTCGTCCGTTGACAGATCTGGTTTCCGCTCGATATTCTCTTGCTTCAGAGTTGACAGTCTCGCCAATCTTGAACAGTTTCTCTCCAAATATGGTGTTTCCCACGCTGCTTTTTCCAGTTCCAGTTTTTCCCAACATGACAATTCTCCTTGTGTTTGACACTGAAAGAGAATAATATCCGTCTATAATACTCAACATCACACACTACATCATATAATGTCCTCTAACAATCACTGTGTAACAATATAAGATCATATATTGTGTTAAAGAACACAGAATCATTTTGTAAACAGCTTTAAATAAGGATCATCATCCTGATCTGAGTCCGATAATATTACTACTATTAATTGAATTACTATTACTATTAATATGACACATTGAAGTAACAGTTTTACACTTCTACATGTGGCACACCTCATTTATCACTACAGGGAGAGAATATTGGATTTAAAGGTAATGTGGCCAAAACCTCTCCTCCATTGTTACTCTGAGCTGCCATCTAGAGTTTCAGATTCTCTTTAGTCACACTCTCTCACCCCATTACTATGATGGTTATAATTATGGTGCCCCCTTTGGCACATTTGATTTGATAACAATAGTTATCCTCCAGAAAGTTTTAAGTGTAATTATCCTAATGAGCATTTCCTCAAAATATGACATTCTCCAATGTCATATGTCAAAGAGAAATATATAGTATACAGTGATATATACATATACTCACATATACAGTGATCAGTGTTAACAAATAAAAGAAGTAACATTTACTTACTGTTGACGATGTTCAAAGAGAAATAAGTGAAGGGTAACAACAATGGGATCTACCAGATGGCTGTCCTGTGTGTCTTTTCTCCTGAGCTCTGACTGCTTTTATTTCAACTTGACTTTCACTTTCACTTGCTCTGTTCGTGTGTGTGTGTGTGTGTGTGTGTGTGTGTGTGTGTGTGTGTGTGTGTGTGTGGTAGGAGTGTTCAGTAAAACCTTGTCTCTCAGACTGCATTTCTTCATAGGTTTCAGTATATTCGTTGTTCATATTTGTCTCGGTGATACTCTGTAATCCACAAAGAACCACAGCTACTGTCTAACAAATTGATGCTGTACATCCATTAAGTGACATCTCCTGGTTAAAGGAAGTTAATGACAAGACTCGCATCCAATCTGCAGGGAGATGTGACTTTTTAATGATCAATTCAAGAGTCAGGGCTCATTGAGGGTTTTGACTCTGCTTTAACTTTGTAATAAAATGTGCTTTAAAGACAGATAGTGCTTCGTTCGTGACGGCCTCTGCCGTCCTCTTCTCTGCTTCCTGTGGTGTGTTTGCTCCCTCAGCTGCCTCATATCCTGTAAAAGCCCCTTTCATTGTTCCAGCAGCAACAAATGCAGCTAACGACATTCCACCTCCTGCTGCGGCTCCTATAACTGCTGCTATTTTGATTAAGGCTCCTTGAATAGTCCCGGCTCTGACAAGGATTTCTTTAAAACTGTGATAACTTCTCCAACCATCAGGAGTAAACCAAAAACAGGTCCTAACAGCGCCCCTGTTCCAGTTTGACTTTGCCCTTAGCCTGCTCTCTGCCCTCTCCATCTGACATGTTTCCCAATGACTATCTAACTCCCTCTTGTGTTTCATCCTCCGCTGTTTGTAGCATCTCATTGGTGTAACATAACACAAACGATATCACAATAGGTCGGTAGGTCGGTTGGTCTCCCAGTTTGACCCAAACTAAAACTACTGGATGGATTGCTTCAAAGTTTAGTACAGAGATTCAAGGTTCCCAGAGAATTAATCTTCCTGACTTTGGTGATACGCAAACTTTTGCTCTAGCTACACCGTGAAGTTTACAGTCATGGTTTATCTCAACAACTATTGAATGGACTGACATGAAATTTGGTACATGCATCTACTGTATGTTCTGCTCAGGATGAATTACAACAACTGATCCTCTGACTTTTTGTCTAGCGCCACCATAAGGTCATAAGGTCTTTGGTTTAGGACCAAATACCTGCAAAGCTAAAGACATTTTTCCAGCCTCAGCTTCTTGTGTTTCTAATGCTGAATAAAAATCCTTATTTCTATGAAGGCATGGCTGAAAATAAATCATTGTGATTCATCCTCTCACACAGGAGGCTGCATGCCTGGATTTTTGATTTGATTACAATAGTTATCCTCCAGAATGTTTAAGTGTAATCGTTCTAATGATCATTTATTCAAAATATGACTTTCCCGAATGTCATATGTCAAATAGAAATACACAGTGATATATAAATATACAAATATACACATAGTATACTCACATATACAGTGATCAGTGTTAACAAATAAAAGAAGTAACATTTACTTACTGTCGACGATGTTCACAGAGTGTGTGTATGTGTGTGTGTGTGGTGAGAGTGTTAAGTAACTTTTTTCTCAAACTACATTTTTTTATAGGTTCCAGTTTATTCGTTGTTCATATTTGTCTCGGTGATACTCTGTAATCCACGAAGAACCACAGCTACTGTCTAACAAATTGATGCTGTACAAACGTTAAGTGACATCTCCTGGTTATCTGCTGCCACAAGAAACAGTGAGCAATGTTTCAACAAGACAGAAATACAGCCTACATTGTACAGTTGTTTGATTAAAACACTTTTAAAGATCTTATCTGTGCGTTATTACATTGAGCAGATTAACAATTAGTCATTAATTACTACCAAGGTTCATATTCACAATTAATAATCCCAAGTTATTCATTGTAAGACAAATTATCATAAAATGTGAAGGAAAATGCTAACATTCAACTTCAGATATTACCCACAGTTAACTTCAATATCAGGATTTAGTCGGGGCACCACCCAGTTTTATAAAAACAGGGGAAAATAATTAAATTTGATGTTAATCAGTTGCGTTTCATAATCTCATGGTTGCTACGGAGTTCTTGGCCTGGTGAACAGTGATTTGAATAGTTTATATATATACACAAAATCAAGTAACCAAGTTCTTTATAAATGTAGTGTTTATTTGACTAACTACTGGACTACACTAACAGAATATAATTGAATGAATGGATAAAACAATGATAAAATCGATTAAAGAATTCAAGGAACACAGCACATACAAAAGATGAACATTCATGGATCGAACAAATTAAAGATGAGCAGGTCAATTCAGTGACTGATATCTCTCTGATTGGATGTAACAAAGAGTTTAAGAAGCACCAGGAAGACTGAGAATCAGCTTCATGTGATAAATGTAGACCTGGTCTAATTCAGGTTTAGAGTTTGTGGATGGCTCCCCTAATTCTTCCTGTGTCTAATATTAATTGTAAAGTTTGTAACTGAGTTGTTAGTTGGCTATGAATTGACTAGTCATCAGACTCTTTCTCCTCTGAAGATACATCTATACATCAGTCTCTCTGAGTAGATGGTAGATGGAGGTTGTGCTGTCTGGAGCAGAGTGGCAGCAGCTTCTGTCTGGAACAGTTTGGATCTTCTGGATCCAACGGTGCGACTCGGATTGAGTCGTTTCTCTCCCTCGGTGGCTCACTTTGGTTCCTCGGACACCCTCGTTTTTGGATGGCTGGCATATCACTTCTCTCTGTCTGGCGAGGCATCTCTGAGCCATTTCTTCAGACCCCCCTCCTCGGAGCTGGGTGGGTCACTGGATTCAAAAGATTCTGGACCTAAAGTCTTTTGTTAAATCTCTCTTCACAGTGGCTGGGATTCACCAGCACGTAGATACAGCGGAGCTGCTTCAGGCTTCAGCGGCTGGCTGTTTCAGCCGTCAGGGCAGAGCGGCAACAACAAACAACAACAAACTGTTGTAAATAAATAGGGCTCAAATGAGCAGAGAGACAGCGTAGCAGGACAGCATTCGTTTCTTTAGCCGGACTGGATCAAGTCCAAAGATTCAGAGCCTCCTTTCAGGTAGACTGGGTGCCGGTATCAGCCGGGTGTGAGGCGTCGGACCTGAGTCCTCAAGATGGAGGTTTATGGGCCCAAGGAGGGGGGGATGCAGAGGGGCACAGCTCTAAGAGCTGAACAACCCCGAGGAGCCTGAAGCCCCAGAAAGACCCCTTTTTGACTAAATGTTTGAAGCTTCTTATTATCAGTTGAGAAAGGGGGTGCGCCGTTTAGTTGGCAGGAGAACAGGATCCTCCTCCCATCTGAAAACTACTCTGATTCTTTCGTAAAACTTCCTTTGTTTGATTAAACTAATTGACTTGTTTCAGCATGATTCATTCTTCCATATTTGAAATCTGGGCTTCATCTCTTTCAGATACAAACCAAACACAAGACATCAACCACTGAATAAAACTGATCAACTGAATTAAAATGAATCAAACAATAACATAACATAGATGAAACCTGTAAACAGAATTGATTATCAATATCAAATCTATATGTTCTGAGCATGTGTAATAAAATGAATCAATTTATGTATGATTCACAATCAACATAAAATGGTGTAATACACTTCAACGACTGTAGATTAACATATATATCAAATATAACATTAACTAGGCCTTAGTGTGCACCCAACTTTATGTTTAACATCACCTATAAGATACACATGTAAAGTATTGATGCAGACAGATGTAATGACCTGATTAACATGAGAGAGAAGGTTTTGATCTACAACAATCAACTATTTTAACTTGCTTTGGTTGAATTTATGTCAACAACTTCCTGCCACTAGAGAACATGTTAGTAAAACATCACACATCAATTCATGTCCACTGTAATGTTAGAATTAGATTGTTCTGCCTCCATAATGTGTCTGTGTTTTACTCCTTCTCTGCCAGAGAAAGACCAAGTATTTGACCTGTTGACCTGTACGTCATAAAACCTTCATCTGGTCAGGACCATACTGGGTTGTTATCTAGTGAGATTCACCAGGCTGTGTACTGTGGATTCATCAATATTTTCGTTATCACATTTCATATTCTGCATCTTTCAGTCATCATCCGCTACAATTGCTATTAAAAATGTTATCTTTGTGGTTACAGCTTACGGTACACATGCTCTAAATAAGACTGTCAAACAGTGGTGAAATATGAATAAGCGACTAAAGTTTGACGCTCAGGCAATGATTACAGCCCGTTACATATCTTTTTTTGAAGAGTCACAGCTCCCAGTCACTTCATTTATTCCATCTATAATAAATTTGAATCCATGATTGACAGCCTTTTCTGCCTTTTTTGCTGCATTAGATGGTGTGTCTGCTTCCGCAACTGCATAATATCCGATAACACCTCCTGCCACCGCTCCCACTACCGCAGATGCGACTGTAACACCGATTAATGCTTTTCCAGCAACCACTAATGTTCCTGCTGCTTTTGCTCCTGTTCCTCCTGCTGTTGTTGCTTCTATTGTTCCCCCTGCTCTGATTAATTTTATGAGTGGTTTAGCTGTATTTATAACGGTTACAATTACTTTAGCCATCACTACTACACCAAGAAAAGCTCCTACCAGTGCTCCTACTGTAATACCTGGCAGATTAGTCCAAAGCCAATTAGATACTGTGTCGTTAGCCTGCTGTCTAACGTTTTCTGACATGTTTCCTGATGACTCTCTGATGCGCTCCTCCTCTTGTTGTATTTTTGTCATCACTGCTTGTAGCATCTCATTGGTGTAGCAGCTTCCTTCGTTTACCTCAGTTATCGTGTCTATTGTTTTAAGCAGCTCCTCCACCTGGAACTGGTTGTTCCTGTATTCATGCTGCTGGCTGTGATTCCAGTATTTATTATCAATGACGTGGACGCGGCCGCCACACTTCTCTATCAGATCACTCAGAATCGGGTTATCACGTACAAAATCCTCAATAGTCTGTCGTGTAGAGAGCTGGTCACCATGAGTGAAGACAACTGCTGCATATTTGAAGACTTCCTCAGAAAAGTATTGGTTTATTTCTGTGAATACAGCCTGCTCATGCTTGGTGAATTTCTCCACTTTAAGCACAATGAGGAAAGCGTGAGGCCCAGGAGCGCACTCTGTGATACACCTCAGTATCTCACGCTTCATCTCCTCCTCAGGTTTCTCTGTGTCGAACAAACCAGGAGTATCGATCAACGTGATGCTTCGTCCGTTGACAGATCTGGTTTCCGCTCGACATTGTCTTGTTTCAGAGTTGACAGTCTCGCCAATCTTGAACAGATCTGTCTCTCCAAATATGGTGTTTCCCACGCTGCTTTTTCCAGTTCCAGTTTTTCCCAACATGACAATTCTCTTTGTGTTTGACACTGAAAGAGAATAATATCCATCTATAATACTCAACATCACACACTACCAATGTTCCCTCTAAGCTGCGCGCATGCGCAATCGCGCACTGCCCGCACATTCTCAGCGCACAAGAAAATCTATCCAGCGCATAAAAAAAGCAACATAAACATATTAATTAATATCTAATATTAGACCTAATCTAATCTAATTAATTCGCCCAATAATATTGTGTTTTTTTTTTTGTTTCTAAGTGAGTGACAGGTGTCCAGCCAATGATACGATATGGTTCGCTTACGCTATGTAGCCAATCATGGCAGTGCTCGCATCTGTGCTCTGCCTATATGCACCGTGCAGGTTAGCAGGTCAGTAAACAACAGTGCAGCGGAGTTGCTGAGAGATGCTGATATTAACCCCGTATCATGGCGAAACAAACAGGCAGCGACCCATCCACTCACCAAGCCAAAGTAAACAAGAAATGCAGTTCTTTTAAGATGGAATGGCTGTCGGAGTATGTGCAAATTGAAGAACAAGCGGTGAAATTGGGTGAGATTTTTTCTTTTTCGAGTGAGAAAGGTTTACTCTGCCAAACATGCAGCGATGCCAAAGTAGCAAGTGACCAAAGCAGGACTCTCACATACAATGTTCCCTCTAATTTTTCATGTAGCTGTTATATGTGACTCACATATAACAGCTACACATCCCATTTTTCAGATTTTTGTCTTTTTTTTAAGTGGTGATGTTACTCACAGTGGTCCTCAGTTTGCTCAGGGAGCTGGGGTGTATGCCCAGCTACATGAAAAATTAGAGGGAACATTGCACACTACATCATATAATGTCCTCTAACAATCACTGTGTAACAATATAAGATCATATATTGTGTTAAAGAACACAGAATCATTTTGTAAACAGCTTTAAATAAGGATCATCATCCTGATCTGAGTCCGATAATATTACTACTATTAATTGAATTACTATTACTATTAATATGACACATTGAAGTAACAGTTTTACACTTCTACATGTGGCACACCTCATTTATCACTACAGGGAGAGAATATTGGATTTAAAGGTAATGTGGCCAAAACCTCTCCTCCATTGTGACTCTGAGCTGCCATCTAGAGTTTCAGATTCTCTTTAGTCACACTCTCTCACCCCATTACTATGATGGTTATAATTATGGTGCCCCCTTTGGCACATTTGATTTGATCACAATAGTTATCTTCCAGAAACTTTTAAGTGTAATCATCCTAATGAGCATTTCTTCAAAATATGACATTCCCCAATGTCATATGTCAAAGAGAAATATATAGTATACAGTGATATATAAATATACAAATATACCCATAGTGCACTCACATATACAGTGATCAGTGTTAACAAATAAAAGAAGTAACATTTACTTACTGTCGACGATGTTCAAAGAGAAATAAGTGAAGGGTAACAACAATGGGATCTACCAGATGGCTGTCCTGTGTGTCTTTTCTCCTGAGCTCTGACTGCTTTTATTTCAGCTTGACTTTCACTTTCACTTGCTCTGTTCGTGTGTGTGTGTGTTTGTGTGTGTGTGTGTGGTGGGAGTGTTTAGTAAAACCTTGTTTCTCAAACTACGTTTCTTCAAACTTCATGAATGTTTTTTGTGACAAAGAAGTATCTGTTCCAGTCACGGTAACAGTATCTTCATTCCATCTTTAAAAATGAGGCTGGTACGACCTCCAAATGATCGATTGTGTTAATGTGTTAAAGAAATTAGCGGTTAGTCGTTAAAACGAATTCATGTCAACGCTTTATTACGTAGTTAACAAATGATCAAGCAAATGTTATGCATCTGATTTCCTCTAATAGTACCAAACACTCAAAATAACAATATAAGCTTAAGCTTTATTGTGGTAAGGGGAATCTGATACCGAGCCAGATCAGATACTCATTGTTACACCAAGTTTAGGGCTGACTGAGGCACAACATGAAAAGACTGATCAGGCCCAAGTCCCAAGCAGCCACAAAGGAAAATGGCTAAGATTTAACAACCTAAGTGTTTAGTTACAATATACTTACAATAACAAACAAAACTAACTCGGAAGGTATAATAAATTTAATTTAAAATGAAATAAAAATCTCAGATTTTCCTTTCAATAACTGTCTGTCATAGTTTGTACAGAAACAAATGTGGCTTGTTGGAGCAAGTGGAAGATGAGTTGTGCGTCGCCCAACTCTACTGCCATCTTGGCTCCTTGTATAGTAAATCATACGATGGCCCTGAGGGCTCAACGTACTGCAGATTAAGAAAACACCTGCAAAAACACAAGCAACTTCTTAAAAAACTTGTAATTTGACAACACAAAATTGCCCATAGGTGGGAATGTGAGCGTCAATGGTGGACCCCTCCTTCGCCCAATAATTATTTTAGACGATAATGACACTTTGGATCAGTTTGGGATCAATTCTGGGATAGGGAAATGTAACTTTGGGCTGTAAAGCTCAAATCTTAGAATAATGACCGATTTGTCAATCATTTATGGAGCACAGCTATTTATTTATAATAGGTTAGACATACTGCGTAGACAATTAAGCTAATACAGTGCTGTGAAAAAGTATTTGCCCCCTTCCTGATCTCTTATATTTTTGCACATTTGTCACACTTGAATGTTTCAGATCATCAAACAAATTGTAACATTGACAAAGATAACCTGAATTTTATTTATTCAAATGCAGCTTTTTAATGGTCATTTCATTTATTCAGGGAAAAATATAATATATATATAATGAAAATATCTAGCTATCCAAACCTACCTGAACCTATGTGAAAAAGTAAATGCCCCCTAAACCTAATAACTGGTTGTGTCACCCTTGGCGGCAACAACTGCAATCAAGCATTTGCGATAACTGGCAATGAGTCTTTTGTGGCTGTGGAGGAATTTTGGCCCACTCTTCTTTACGCAATTGTTTAATTCAGCAATATTGTGGGGTTTTCAAGCATGAACAGCCTGTTTAAGGTTGTTGTTTCAGGATTTTCTGGTAGAGAGCAGAATTCATGGTTCCATCAGTTACAGCAAGTCGTCCAGGTCCTGAAGCAGCAAAGCAGAACCAGACCATGACAACTGACTGTTGGTATGATGTTGTTTTTATGAAATGCTGTAACGGGACCCACACCTTCCAAAAAGTTTTGTCTCATCAGCCCACAGAATATTTTCCCAAAAAAATCTAAATCTAAATTGGGGATCATCAAGATGTTTTTGACAAATGTGAGATGAGGCTTTGTGTTGTTTTTGGTCAGCAGTGGTTTTCTCCTTGGATCTCTCCCGTGATGCCATTTTTGCCTGGTCTCTGTCTTATTGTTGAATCATGGACACTGACCTCAACTGAGGAAAATGAGGCCTGCAGTTCTTTAGATGTTGTTCTGGGTTCTTCTGTGACCTCCTGGATGAGCCGTCGATGAGCTCTTGGAGTAATTTTGGTCGGCCGGCCACTCCTGGGAAGGTTCACCACTGTTCCAAGTTTTCTCCATTTGTGGATAATGGCTCTCACCGTGATTCGCTGGAGTCCCAAAGCCTTAGAAATGGCTTTGTAGCCCTTTCCAGACTGATAGATGTCAGTGACTTTGTTTCTCATCTGTTCTTGAATTTCTTTAGATCGCAGAACAAAGGGGCAATTCCTTTTTCACATAGGGCCAGGTAGGTTTGGACATCTTTTTTCCCTTCATAAATATCTTAATTTTAAAACTGCATTTTGTATTTACTCAGGTTAGCTTTGTCTCATATAAAAATATGTTTGATGATCTGAAACATTGACGCGTGACAGTACACAGCACTCTTTATGGTCTTTGGATTACAGTACAATAAAAAATAAATGATTTTGCCCTTTGCTCATTACAGTTATGTATTACTTTATAGGCTCTGTAGATTATCAGTGTTGATGACACCATAATTCCCAAACTTCAGTTTCGTTTTCCAGTAAACACCTGTCTACTGCGTAGTAATTTAGACAACCAGTTTGTGGACTTTGAATTACAATATAATCAAAGCAAATACTTTTGCCATTCGCTCATAACGGTTATTACTTTATACGTTCTGTAGTCTAGATAATCAGTGTTGATAACAACACTATTCCGAAACTTCAGGCTTGTTTCCCGGTTAATATCCATCTGCTGCATAAGCAGTATCGTCAACAAGTTTATGGTCTTTGAGTTGACTACAATGAAAAGTAATGATTTTGCCCTTTGCTCATATCAGTTATGTATTACTTTTCATGTTCTTCAAACTATCAGTGTTGGGTGCCCAATATTTACAAAAATGATGTTATTTCTCCATTATTCTAAATTGCCGAAGTGTTACTCCCTTGTTCCCCATAGTCTTAGTACCTTCCACTATGCTTACATGTCAGTACCAGTAGGATCGAGTAAATCTATTAGAACCTGATTAATACGATGAAATTACACTGTAATCTCTGTTTTATAAAGTGTTATGAAATATATATATCAGCCATCTAAGTTTAAGATGTCAACACTATAAGATTTTCTTAACTGTTTGCACACTAACACTGGTACCTTTATTAATCCACGTAGGGAAATTCAGTTTTTACACTCTGTTGTTAATTTCACACAGTACACATACATGCATTAATGGAGAGATGTCAGAGTGAGGGGGCTGCTCCTGACAAGCGCCCCGAGCAGTTGGGGGTTTGGTGCCTTGCTCAGGGGCACCTCGGCAGTGCCCAAGAAGTAAACTGGCTTCTCTCCAGCAACCAGTTGGTCTTGGTCCATGTTGGGACTTGAATCGGTGACCCTCCGATTCCTAAACCAAGTCCCTACGGACTGAGGTACTGCCGCCCCCAGATATGGTCTCTCCACTTAGTCCTGGGTCTTCCCTGGGGTCTCCTCTGCACAACTTCCAAGCCTGTGAGGGAGTGCTGTGTCTTCGTGTTTCTGGAAACATGGCTCAACAACAGCGTTCCCGACGGTGCCATTCACTTCGAGTAGCTAACGTGTTACCGAACGGACAGAGCTCTCGCCGAGTACTGCCAATATATCCCTCACAATGTCCCCTGAAATAAATTTCACAAGATTCATCATCATCATGATAGAAGACATTTGTAGTTTTCTATTTGTGTTTTTTTTGTTTTGTTTGCAATGACTGTCTCAGCATGTTTTACCCAATTCATGGCCTGTATTAGGTTTTGGACAGAGCTCTCGCCGAGTACGGTAAGACTCGCGGCGGGGGACTCTGTTTTTACATCTTTGACGCCTGGTGCCGTGACGCTGTTGTGGTCTGTAAACACTGCTCACTGCTAGTGGAGTTTATTACCATCAAGTGCCGGACGTTCTATCTGCCGAGGGAATTTACGGCCATACTGCTGGTAGCCGTATACATCCCTCCCGGCTCCAACAACAACAAGAGTGAGGCACTGCATGAACTTTATTAGTGCATCAGTGAGCAGCAGACAGCACGCCCAGATGCCTTTCTCATCCTGGCTGGGGACTTCAATCATGCAGACCCCAAGAGCATGTTTCCTAAACTACATGGACATATCAACTTTCCCACATGTGGAAATAACATCCTGGACAATGTTTACACTCCCCAGAAAGGTGCCTGCAGTTGTGTCGTCCTTTCAGCAACGGGGATGAGACAGACTACAGGAGTGAGGCCATGTGGTGCAAAGACGAAGACGAAGGAGATTGTCGTGGACTTTAGGAGGGTGCGCACCCAGGATGCACCTCTGCTCATCGATGGTGCTGGGAAGGTTCAGCCCCCCCCCTTTAACATTTTGTACTACCTCACCACTGCAACAACCTCAGTCGTATTATTGTTATACCTCATGTTTGCGTCATTATTGTCATGTGTCATGTTAAACATTCTGTACCATTTTTATTTATTTATTTTATATATTCTTCAGAGTCCGCCTTGAGGCTGTATTTCTCAGACATAGTGGCCTCAAGGATGACAATACTGACACTGGTCCCTATCAACAACATCTCAAAACCATCTTCATAAACAATTCACTGCCAGGCCTGAAGGAGTGGGTGATAAAACATAATGTGGATTTACTCACCCAAAACCTAACTTAGACTACAAATGTCTTCTATCATGATGATGATGAATCTTGTGAAATTTATTTCAGGGGACATCGTGAGGGATATATTGGCAGTGTAGGAAACAAGGTCATCATGCGAGAGATTGCCCAGACAAACAAACAAAGAACAGGATGACTATATGATAGTAGCGAATCAAAAACCAAACAGGCAGATTCCCACATCACACCAGACGTCCCCGAAGGACAGCACGTTCATGATAACAGCGACCAAGACACCGAAATTCTGAACTTCGAGGAGATCCTTTACGCAGGAAGTTTTAAAAGCCAGAAACAACCCTTTTAGTGAACGGAGCACCTGTTATTTTCCTGTGTGACACAGGGGAATGTAAAACAGCACTAAAGACTCGTATACTAGGTCTAACGCTATTAAAATTATTTATTGATATGCTGGACATATTTTAGCTTTACTTTTCTATTATGTATATATTATTTTATTTTATTTGTATTAATACTTTTTTAAAAAAAAATCTATGCTTCTTGTTTATTGCACTATCCAGTTTGCTGCTGTAACATGTGAATTTCTCCACTGTGGGACTAATAAAGGAATATCTTATCTTATCTTAAAAATAACAGTCATGATCAGGTCTGCGGATGGACTGACAGAAAAACGACATATGTCAGAGTCCTTACAATTTGTAGATCCAGAAAGTGATAAGACAGTCGAACGGCCTGCGGTGATATCAGAGAGGTGTCCATTCAATCTTCTCGGAAGAGATGTGATGCCTAAACTAGGTCTGCATTATGCCCACCTCATGTGGAGGCATGACAGTTGGACGGCTGTGTGTTTGAAACTGAGAAATTACTCTATTTAACCTCGTCCTGATCGGAAAGATACACCAGTTCCAAACGCTTACTCGAACTTCTCCCATCTGGAAGAAGATTTCCTTTACCAAAGTGCAAAACAAACCGTCTGAAATTATCATTTGTTCCAGCTTCTATCAAGCTGTTGAACAATGTAAAAACACAACTAGACCACCAGAGCAATGTGCAGTGGACATAAGCACTGAGCACTTTCTTGTATCTTTATTTATTTATCTATTTATCTATCTATCTATATCTATCTATCTATCTATTTATCTATTTATTTATTTATTTGGCACTTTATATTACCTAATGTCTCTGTATGTCCCTGTGTTGTTGCTAATGTATCTCCTGTTTTTAGCCCTGTTTTAATAGTCAATGTTTATGTTTTTGTGTCGTTCTGTGGAGCAATAATGTAGGTCTCCCAGACTACTATTCGGCCCAAGCAGCTGAACATTACACAAAGATGATATCTACAGATGACCCGAGGGCAAACCCATCCTCCCCAAGTCCATGTACAAGTGGTATTACGAGTCATGGGCCATGCCATGTCTCAGCAGGAGGGATGGTGGCCCTAGTAAATCAGCATTATACAACATATCAAACAGGTCTAACACCGTTTGAGATAATACACGGCAGACAGTTTGTATTACCACAATTTAACCAATTTGAGGCCAACATTGGTGAAGAATGTACATTAGCTGATTATATGAAGAAAACATTACAGGCCAGAAAAATGAGAAATGCTAATGAAATGCCAGACTCTGCTATCTCCCAACAGGAAGGCGATTCACCACTTCGAGTGGGAGACTGGGTGTTTGTGAAGTCTATCAAGAAGAAGCACTGGTCATCACCAAGGTGGGAGGGGCCAAACCAGGTGCTACTGACAACACCTACAGCCATAAAGATAGCAGAGAGAGCATCGTGGATCCACCTGTCGCACTGCAAGAAACAGAGGTTCCTGGAGGGAAGCTCCATCGACGGTAAGGGGAAGTCTGACTACAAAGTCAAATTTCAATTGTGCTATATGTCATGTATATGTAGCAAAAATTGACAATAGAGTTGACTTGACTTGAAATACATATTACACCCTCCAAACAGTATGTGACACAAGCAAGCGTCAAATCAGTTTTAATTGCGTTGTGCAGCTTGTCATTTTGAGCTGAACTCTGAAATCATCACAACTGACTGATTGATGAAGTTGATATGAGGAGTCGTCTATGTGATACCTCCTCATTTCACTGCAAACATCTAAATATGGAGGCAGCTTGAGATCACCTAAAAGTTTGCACAGGCTATAGTTGGCTGCATTATATGTCATTTTCAGAAAATATCACAGTGTCTTCTGACACAAACATCGTAAGATAGCCAATACTACTCACGCATCTTTTAAATGGCTATCTCTAGTCTGACCACATCATCGATAGCTAGATAGATAGATAGATAGAAGTGCATATTTAAGTGTCTGATGTTATTACGCTATACATAAATAAAAATACCACAAATCTATCTTCTTATCTTGTTGGTTTCTTGTGCTGTCAACAGGAAGAAACAAGGTCGATCATTACATCATTACAATAAATTGTGAGCTCCGCCAAGGAGGTTATGTTTTTGCCGGCGTTTATCTGTCTGTTTGTTTGTCTGTGTTCAAGATAACTCAAAATGGACATACTGTATTTTGATTACATTTTCAGGGTGTGTCGAAAATGTGAAAAGGAAGAACTGATTTAACCTTCCTCTTGTGTTAGGGTTGGCACCGACCCGTTTTTGTTTTTAAATGCATAAAAGATTTTTTTTTCACTACATTATGGCATGCTCTGGTTGAAATGATGTCATTTGTGGTGTTAGGGTCGGTTTCGACCCGGTCGTTGAAAGAACATTATAAAGCAATAATTGGAGTCAAATTTGAAATCATAAGTGCACTGGCAGCCAACACACTGAGAGCCACCTCCTCTCCCAATCATGTGAGCTTCAGGAGATGCTCATTTGTCCAGTATAGCTGTAAAAAAAACAAAACAAACAAAGACGTGCATGTCCAGAAATGTTCGGTCACTTCACTCATTTGACTTGCAGAGGGCACATCTCCAATTTGCAGCATGCAAAAATGAAAAGAAGATTTATGGTGAGCCAAGTTCTGGATTACATTTTTGGAGAAAATGAGGGAGAAGACTCAGATCAGCATAGCGATGCAGAGGAGCAAGTTTCTGAGGAAGAGGACAATGTGGAGTACCAGCCAGAAGACACAGACACATCTGAATCTGATGAGGAGGTCACTGGTGCTGAAGCTGCTCCTGCTGAAGGAGTCACATCGAAAAATGGTAGGATCATTTGGAGTTTAGTACTTCAACATGCACATGGCAGGGCAGCTGCTGATAATGTCATCAAAATGACCCCTGGTGTGACAAGGTTTGCTGTGACCAGAGTCATTGGCATAAACAATATGTTTTGAGCTATTTATGCCATTGTCAATAAAGAGAGTCATCATTGCTATGAAAAACCTGGAGGGAAAAAGTCCTTTGCGACATCTGGAAAGACATTGGTGAGGAATATCTTGATGCTTTCATTGGTGGTCTTCTTCTTGCTGGAGTGTACAGATCCTGCCATGAGGCCACTGATAGTCTCTGGGATGCATCGACAGGCAGAAATATTTTTCGGGCAACAAAGTCACTTCAGACCTTTCAAATGATATCAAGAGTCCTCAGATTTGACAACAGAGAGACCAGAGCAAGATCTGACAAGCTTGCTCCCATCAGGGATGTCTGGGAGAGATGGGTGAAGGTCCTCCTGCTGATGTTCAGCCCAGGTCCAGAGGTGACGTGGATGAACCTCTTCTTTGAACCTCTCCTTTCTGGGGAAAATGCCCCTTCTGGTATTACATAACCAGTAAGCCAGGGAAGTCTGGGTCCAAACTGACCCATAACACCACAGATGTTACTATAGTTATTAATTTTAAAATGAAAAAAAATAAATCAAGCAAATTCATTTCAGAAATGTGTTCTATACCCCTCAGTAATATTCAGGTAACAACCTGTTATTTATTTATATGATTCTCTTGAGGTTCATTTTCTTCCTTTTTCAATTGAAGTTTGAGAGGTATACTGATAATAAAAGGCCCAGAGACCCACATCAAAAATAATAAACCTAACATTTTCATGGATAAGGAAGCCTAACAAGCTAACCAAGAGATGAGAAAAAAAAAATTGGATGATAGGTTATTGTTTTTAGTGTATTTTAAAGCTGATTTAAGACACGGTTCGAAACCAACCTGTTAACACCGGGGATGGTAACAGAAAGCTAACACAGGAGGAAGGTTAATTTTGGGGGTGATCCAGAAGAAATCCTGGATTCTGGATCACTTAGAAATTTTCGTTAGCATTGGGGTCGATGGGACCCAAAACATTGTTTCTCAATAACTCTGGTAATTGTTGCCCAAAGCTCATGAAATTTGACTCAGGGATTTACAATGTGGACTTCTATCAAATACCAAAGCCTGATCCAGATCTGATCCAGATGGTGGATTTTATAGCAATTTGTATAAAACAAATGGGGGTACTTACATTTTGGCCTACTGTGCATTTGATATTAGAGGTAGAGGCCGGTTAGCTCAGTTGGTTAGATCGTGGTGCTGATAACGCCAAGGTCGCGGATTTGATCCCCGTACGGGCCATGATTGTTTCCCGAATTTCCCTCCGGGGATTAATAAATGTTCATCTTATCTTAGAGATAGAGATTTGCTTTTTCCTGTCAGACTTGACTTTGATGTAAAGTGACGTGAGTGATGTTTGACGTAGCCTCACCTGCTGAGGCTGCGACTATTTTAGCGAGTTTTCAGACCCCTTTGTCAAAAAAATAAGCGACAAATCTAGCGCCTTTTTCTGGTGTTATTACACCACTTTTACACCTTGACAAAGCGTGACCAAAAGCCCAGACATCAAAACAGTGCTTTTACTGAAGTTATTGGGATTTATTTCTCAATTTTTCTGCATTTGAGCAGCAAACACTACTTGTTTTCAAACACTTTTTGCCAGCTTTAGCAGGCTAGCAACAATCATAGTAACCGTTCAACCATAAATACGAGTATACTATAAATGCGAGCCTACATAACACAAACGATCTCACAATAGGTCGGTAGGTTGGTTTGTCTCCCAGTTTGATCCAAACAAAAACTACTGGATGGATTGCTTCAAAGTTTAGTACAGAGATTCAAGGTTCCCAGAGAATTAATCTTACTGACTTTGGTGATACCCAAACTTTTGCTCTAGCTACACCGTGAAGTTTACATTCATGGTTTTGAGTGAAATATCTCAACAACTATTGAATGGACTGCCATGAAATTTGGTACATGCATCTACTGTATGTTCTGCTCAGGATCAATTATTATAACTGATCCTCTGACTTTTTGTACAACACTACCATAAAGTTGAAGTTTGAATTGTACAATACTTTGGTTTAGGACCAAATACCTGCAAAACTAAAGACATTTTCACCAGCCTCAGCTTCTTGTGTTTGTAAGATATCTTTTCATAGATTTCAATTTATTGATTTGTCATATTTGTATTGGTGCCACATCGCTATCCACAAAGACATTGACATTTCCTGGAAATCACAAGCAATGTAGAAAACAGAAATACAGCCAACAGTGTACACTAGTTTGATTTAAACAGCTTTTCAGATTTAATCTATGATTGCTATTAAAAATGTTATCGTTGTGGTTACAGCTTACAGTAAACATGCTCTAAATAAGGTCAAACAGTGGTCGGCTTGTGAAACATCAATAAGTGACTAAAGTGTGACGCGCAGACAATAATTACAACCCATTACATATTAATTATGAATAGTGACTTCATTTCCTCGGTAAAACGTTTTCATTCTTTCTTGACAGCCTTTTCTGCCTTCACTGCTGCATCCGATGGTGTGTCTGCTTCCTCAACTGCATAATATCCGATAACACCTCCTGCCACCGCTCCCACTACAGCAGATACGACTGTAACACCGATTAATGAACTTCCAGCAGCCACTAATATTCCTGCTCCTATTCCTCCTCCTGCTGCTGCTCCTATTCCTCCTCCTGCTGCTGCTCCTATTCCTTTTGCTGGTGCTATTGATGCTGTGACAGATTCAGCTTCAGTTATAGCTGGAACAACGACTTTAACCATCACTACTACACCAAGAAAAGCTCCTACCACTGCTCCTACTGTAATACCTGGCAGATTGGTCCAAAGCCTATTAGATACTATGTCGTTAGCCTGCTGTCTAACGTTTTCTGACATGTTTCCTGATGACTCTCTGATGCGCTCCTCCTCATGTTGTATTTTTCTCCACATTGCTTGTAGCATCTCATTGGTGTAGCAGCTTCCTTCGTTTACCTCAGTTATCGTGTCTATTGTTTGAAGCAGCTCCTCCACCTGGAACTGGTTGTTCCTGTATTCATGCTGCTGGCTGTGATTCCAGTATTTATTATCAATGACGTGGACGCGGCCGCCACACTTCTCTATCAGATCACTCAGAATCGAGCTATCACGTACAAAATCCTCAATAGTCTGTCGTGTAGAGAGCTGGTCACCATGAGTGAAGACAACTGCTGCATATTTGAAGACTTCCTCAGAAAAGTATTGGTTTATTTCTGTGAATACAGCCTGCTCATGCTTGGTGAATTTCTCCACTTTAAGCACAATGAGGAAAGCGTGAGGCCCAGGAGCGCACTCTGTGATACACCTCAGTATCTCACGCTTCATCTCCTCCTCAGGTCTTTCTGTGTCGAACAAACCAGGAGTATCGATCAACGTGATGCTTCGTCCGTTGACAGATCTGGTTTCCGCTCGATATTCTCTTGCTTCAGAGTTGACAGTCTCGCCAATCTTGAACAGTTTCTCTCCAAATATGGTGTTTCCCACGCTGCTTTTTCCAGTTCCAGTTTTTCCCAACATGACAATTCTCCTTGTGTTTGACACTGAAAGAGAATAATATCCGTCTATAATACTCAACATCACACACTACATCATATAATGTCCTCTAACAATCACTGTGTAACAATATAAGATCATATATTGTGTTAAAGAACACAGAATCATTTTGTAAACAGCTTTAAATAAGGATCATCATCCTGATCTGAGTCCGATAATATTACTACTATTAATTGAATTACTATTACTATTAATATGACACATTGAAGTAACAGTTTTACACTTCTACATGTGGCACACCTCATTTATCACTACAGGGAGAGAATATTGGATTTAAAGGTAATGTGGCCAAAACCTCTCCTCCATTGTGACTCTGAGCTGCCATCTAGAGTTTCAGATTCTCTTTAGTCACACTCTCTCACCCCATTACTATGATGGTTATAATTATGGTGCCCCCTTTGGCACATTTGATTTGATCACAATAGTTATCTTCCAGAAACTTTTAAGTGTAATCATCCTAATGAGCATTTCTTCAAAATATGACATTCTCCAATGTCATATGTCAAAGAGAAATATATAGTATACAGTGATATATACATATACTCACATATACAGTGATCAGTGTTAACAAATAAAAGAAGTAACATTTACTTACTGTCGACGATGTTCACAGAGAAATAAGTGAAGGGTAACAACAATGGGATCTACCAGATGGCTGTCCTGTGTGTCTTTTCTCCTGAGCTCTGACTGCTTTTATTTCAGCTTGACTTTCACTTTCACTTGCTCTGTTCGTGTGTGTGTGTGTGTGTGTGTGTGTGTGTGTGTGTGTGTGTGTGCGTGTGGTGGGAGTGTGTGTCTGTGTGTGCGTGTGTGTGTGTGTGTGTGTGTGTGTGTGTGTGTGTGTGTGTGTGGTGGGAGTGTTCAGTAAAACCTTGTCTCTCAGACTGCATTTCTTCATAGGTTTCAGTATATTCGTTGTTCATATTTGTCTCGGTGATACTCTGTAATCCACGAAGAACCACAGCTACTGTCTAACAAATTGATGCTGTACATCCATTAAGTGACATCTCCTGGTTAAAGGAAGTTAATGACAAGACTCGCATCCAATCTGCAGGGAGATGTGACTTTTTAATGATCAATTCAAGAGTCAGGGCTCATTGAGGGTTTTGACTCTGCTTTAACTTTGTAATAAAATGTGCTTTAAAGACAGATAGTGCTTCGTTCGTGACGGCCTCTGCCGTCCTCTTCTCTGCTTCCTGTGGTGTGTTTGCTCCCTCAGCTGCCTCATATCCTGTAAAAGCCCCTTTCATTGTTCCAGCAGCAACAAATGCAGCTAACGACATTCCACCTCCTGCTGCGGCTCCTATAACTGCTGCTATTTTGATTAAGGCTCCTTGAATAGTCCCGGCTCTGACAAGGATTTCTTTAAAACTGTGATAACTTCTCCAACCATCAGGAGTAAACCAAAAACAGGTCCTAACAGCGCCCCTGTTCCAGTTTGACTTTGCCCTTAGCCTGCTCTCTGCCCTCTCCATCTGACATGTTTCCCAATGACTATCTAACTCCCTCTTGTGTTTCATCCTCCGCTGTTTGTAGCATCTCATTGGTGTAACATAACACAAACGATATCACAATAGGTCGGTAGGTCGGTTGGTCTCCCAGTTTGACCCAAACTAAAACTACTGGATGGATTGCTTCAAAGTTTAGTACAGAGATTCAAGGTTCCCAGAGAATTAATCTTCCTGACTTTGGTGATACGCAAACTTTTGCTCTAGCTACACCGTGAAGTTTACAGTCATGGTTTATCTCAACAACTATTGAATGGACTGACATGAAATTTGGTACATGCATCTACTGTATGTTCTGCTCAGGATGAATTACAACAACTGATCCTCTGACTTTTTGTCTAGCGCCACCATAAGGTCATAAGGTCTTTGGTTTAGGACCAAATACCTGCAAAGCTAAAGACATTTTTCCAGCCTCAGCTTCTTGTGTTTCTAATGCTGAATAAAAATCCTTATTTCTATGAAGGCATGGCTGAAAATAAATCATTGTGATTCATCCTCTCACACAGGAGGCTGCATGCCTGGATTTTTGATTTGATTACAATAGTTATCCTCCAGAATGTTTAAGTGTAATCGTTCTAATGATCATTTATTCAAAATATGACTTTCCCGAATGTCATATGTCAAAGAGAAATATACAGTGATATATAAATATACAAATATACACATAGTATACTCACATATACAGTGATCAGTGTTAACAAATAAAAGAAGTAACATTTACTTACTGTCGACGATGTTCACAGAGTGTGTGTATGTGTGTGTGTGTGGTGAGAGTGTTAAGTAACTTTTTTCTCAAACTACATTTTTTTATAGGTTCCAGTTTATTCGTTGTTCATATTTGTCTCGGTGATACTCTGTAATCCACGAAGAACCACAGCTACTGTCTAACAAATTGATGCTGTACAAACGTTAAGTGACATCTCCTGGTTATCTGCTGCCACAAGAAACAGTGAGCAATGTTTCAACAAGACAGAAATACAGCCTACATTGTACAGTTGTTTGATTAAAACACTTTTAAAGATCTTATCTGTGCGTTACTACATTGAGCAGATTAACAATTAGTCATTAATTACTACCAAGGTTCATATTCACAATTAATAATCCCAAGTTATTCATTGTAAGACAAATTGTCATAAAATGTGAAGGAAAATGCTAACATTCAACTTCAGATATTACCCACAGTTAACTTCAATATCAGGATTTAGTCGGGGCACCACCCAGTTTTATAAAAACAGGGGAAAATAATTAAATTTGATGTTAATCAGTTGCGTTTCATAATCTCATGCTTGCTACGGAGTTCTTGGCCTGGTGAACAGTGATTTGAATAGTTTATATATATACACAAAATCAAGTAACCAAGTTCTTTATAAATGTAGTGTTTATTTGACTAACTACTGGACTACACTAACAGAATATAATTGAATGAATGGATAAAACAATGATAAAATCGATTAAAGAATTCAAGGAACACAGCACATACAAAAGATGAACATTCATGGATCGAACAAATTAAAGATGAGCAGGTCAATTCAGTGACTGATATCTCTCTGATTGGATGTAACAAAGAGTTTAAGAAGCACCAGGAAGACTGAGAATCAGCTTCATGTGATAAATGTAGACGTGGTCTAATTCAGGTTTAGAGTTTGTGGATGGCTCCCCTAATTCTTCCTGTGTCTAATATTAATTGTCAAGTTTGTAACTGAGTTGTTAGTTGGCTATGAATTGACAAGTCATCAGACTCTTTCTCCTCTGAAGATACATCTATACATCACCCTCTCTGAGTAGATGGTAGATGGAGGTTGTGCTGTCTGGAGCAGAGTGGCAGCAGCTTCTGTCTGGAACAGTTTGGATCTTCTGGATCCAACGGTGCGACTCGGATTGAGTCGTTTCTCTCCCTCGGTGGCTCACTTTGGTTCCTCGGACACCCTCGTTTTTGGATGGCTGGCATATCACTTCTCTCTGTCTGGCGAGGCATCTCTGAGCCATTTCTTCAGACCCCCCTCCTCGGAGCTGGGTGGGTCACTGGATTCAAAAGATTCTGGACCTAAAGTCTTTTGTTAAATCTCTCTTCACAGTGGCTGGGATTCACCAGCACGTAGATACAGCGGAGCTGCTTCAGGCTTCAGCGGCTGGCTGTTTCAGCCGTCAGGGCAGAGCGGCAACAACAAACAACAACAAACTGTTGTAAATAAATAGGGCTCAAATGAGCAGAGAGACAGCGTAGCAGGACAGCATTCGTTTCTTTAGCCAGACTGGATCAAGTCCAAAGATTCAGAGCCTCCTTTCAGGTAGACTGGGTGCCGGTATCAGCCGGGTGTGAGGCGTCGGACCTGAGTCCTCAAGATGGAGGTTTATGGGCCCAAGGAGGGGGGATGCAGAGGGGCACAGCTCTAAGAGCTGAACAACCCCGAGGAGCCTGAAGCCCCAGAAAGACCCCTTTTTGACTAAATGTTTGAAGCTTCTTATTATCAGTTGAGAAAGGGGGTGCGCCGTTTAGTTGGCAGGAGAACAGGATCCTCCTCCCATCTGAAAACTACTCTGATTCTTTCGTAAAACTTCCTTTGTTTGATTAAACTAATTGACTTGTTTCAGCATGATTCATTCTTCCATATTTGAAATCTGGGCTTCATCTCTTTCAGATACAAACCAAACACAAGACATCAACCACTGAATAAAACTGATCAACTGAATTAAAATGAATCAAACAATAACATAACATAGATGAAACCTGTAAACAGAATTGATTATCAATATCAAATCTATATGTTCTGAGCATGTGTAATAATATGAATCAATTTATGTATGATTCACAATCAACATAAAATGGTGTAATACACTTCAACTACTGTAGATTAACATATATATCAAATATAACATTAACTAGGCCTTAGTGTGCACATAACTTTATGTTTAACATCACCTATAATTGGTGAATAAGATACACATGTAAAGTATTGATGCAGACAGATGTAATAACCCGATTAGCATGAGAGAGAAGGTTTTGATCTACAACAATCAACTATTTTAACTTGCTTTGGTTTAATTTATGTCAACAACTTCCTGCCACTAGAGAACATGTTAGTAAAGCATCACACATCAATTCATGTCCACTGTAACGTTAGAATTAGATTGTTCTGCCTCCATAATGTGTCTGTGTTTTACTCCTTCTCTGCCAGAGAAAGACCAAGTATTTGACCTGTTGACCTGTACGTCATAAAACCTTCATCTGGTCAGGACCATACTGGGTTGTTATCTAGTGAGATTCACCAGGCTGTGTACTGTGGATTCATCAATATTTTCGTTATCACATTTCATATTCTTCATCTTTCAGTCATCATCCGCTACAATTGCTATTAAAAATGTCATCTTTGTGGTTACAGCTTACGGTACACATGCTCTAAATAAGACTGTCAAACAGTGGTGAAATATGAATAAGCGACTAAAGTTTGACGCTCAGGCAATGATTACAGCCCGTTACATATCTTTTTTTGAAGAGTCACAGCTCCCAGTCACTTCATTTATTCCATCTATAATAAATTTGAATCCATGATTGACAGCCTTTTCTGCCTTTTTTGCTGCATTAGATGGTGTGTCTGCTTCCGCAACTGCATAATATCCGATAACACCTCCTGCCACCGCTCCCACTACCGCAGATGCGACTGTAACACCAATTAATGCTTTTCCAGCAACCACTAATGTTCCTGCTGCTTTTGCTCCTGTTCCTCCTGCTGTTGTTGCTTCTATTGTTCCCCCTGCTCTGATTAATTTTATGAGTGGTTTAGCTGTATTTATAACGGTTACAATTACTTTAGCCATCACTACTACACCAAGAAAAGCTCCTACCAGTGCTCCTACTGTAATACCTGGCAGATTAGTCCAAAGCCAATTAGATACTGTGTCGTTAGCCTGCTGTCTAACGTTTTCTGACATGTTTCCTGATGACTCTCTGATGCGCTCCTCCTCATGTTGTATTTTTCTCCACATTGCTTGTAGCATCTCATTGGTGTAGCAGCTTCCTTCGTTTACCTCAGTTATCGTGTCTATTGTTTGAAGCAGCTCCTCCACCTGGAACTGGTTGTTCCTGTATTCATGCTGCTGGCTGTGATTCCAGTATTTATTATCAATGACGTGGACGCGGCCGCCACACTTCTCTATCAGATCACTCAGAATCGGGTTATCATGTACAAAATCCTCAATAGTCTGTCGTGTAGAGAGCTGGTCACCATGAGTGAAGACAACTGCTGCATATTTGAAGAATTCCTCAGAAAAGTATTGGTTTATTTCTGTGAATACAGCCTGCTCATGCTTGGTGAATTTCTCCACTTTAAGCACAATGAGGAAAGCGTGAGGCCCAGGAGCGCACTCTGTGATACACCTCAGTATCTCACGCTTCATCTCCTCCTCAGGTTTCTCTGTGTCGAACAAACCAGGAGTATCGATCAACGTGATGCTTCGTCCGTTGACAGATCTGGTTTCCGCTCGACATTGTCTTGTTTCAGAGTTGACAGTCTCGCCAATCTTGAACAGATCTGTCTCTCCAAATATGGTGTTTCCCACGCTGCTTTTTCCAGTTCCAGTTTTTCCCAACATGACAATTCTCTTTGTGTTTGACACTGAAAGAGAATAATATCCATCTATAATACTCAACATCACACACTACCAATGTTCCCTCTAAGCTGCGCGCATGCGCAATCGCGCACTGCCCGCACATTCTCAGCGTACAAGAAAATCTATCCAGCGCATAAAAAAAGCAACATAAACATATTAATTAATATCTAATATTAGACCTAATCTAATCTAATTAATTCGCCCAATAATATTGTGTTTTTTTTTTTTGTTTCTAAGTGAGTGACAGGTGTCCAGCCAATGATACGATATGGTTCGCTTACGCTATGTAGCCAATCATGGCAGTGCTCGCATCTGTGCTCTGCCTATATGCACCGTGCAGGTTAGCAGGTCAGTAAACAACAGTGCAGCGGAGTTGCTGAGAGATGCTGATATTAACCCCGTATCATGGCGAAACAAACAGGCAGCGACCCATCCACTCACCAAGCCAAAGTAAACAAGAAATGCAGTTCTTTTAAGATGGAATGGCTGTCGGAGTATGTGCAAATTGAAGAACAAGCGGTGAAATTGGGTGAGATTTTTTTCTTTTTCGAGTGAGAAAGGTTTACTCTGCCAAACATGCAGCGATGCCAAAGTAGCAAGTGACCAAAGCAGGACTCTCACATACAATGTTCCCTCTAATTTTTCATGTAGCTGTTATATGTGACTCACATATAACAGCTACACATCCCATTTTTCAGATTTTTGTCTTTTTTTTAAGTGGTGATGTTACTCACAGTGGTCCTCAGTTTGCTCAGGGAGCTGGGGTGTATGCCCAGCTACATGAAAAATTAGAGGGAACATTGCACACTACATCATATAATGTCCTCTAACAATCACTGTGTAACAATATAAGATCATATATTGTGTTAAAGAACACAGAATCATTTTGTAAACAGCTTTAAATAAGGATCATCATCCTGATCTGAGTCCGATAATATTACTACTATTAATTGAATTACTATTACTATTAATATGACACATTGAAGTAACAGTTTTACACTTCTACATGTGGCACACCTCATTTATCACTACAGGGAGAGAATATTGGATTTAAAGGTAATGTGGCCAAAACCTCTCCTCCATTGTTACTCTGAGCTGCTATCTAGAGTTTCAGATTCTCTTTAGTCACACTCTCTCACCCCATTACTATGATGGTTATAATTATGGTGCCCCCTTTGGCAAATTTGATTTGATAACAATAGTTATCTTCCAGAAAGTTTTAAGTGTAATCATCCTAATGAGCATTTCTTCAAAATATGACATTCCCCAATGTCATATGTCAAAGAGAAATGTATAGTATACAGTGATATATACATATACTCACATATACAGTGATCAGTGTTAACAAATAAAAGAAGTAACATTTACTTACTGTCGACGATGTTCAAAGAGAAATAAGTGAAGGGTAACAACAATGGGATCTACCAGATGGCTGTCCTGTGTGTCTTTTCTCCTGAGCTCTGACTGCTTTTATTTCAGCTTGACTTTCACTTTCACTTGCTCTGTTCGTGTGTGTGTGTGTTTGTGTGTGTGTGTGTGGTGGGAGTGTTTAGTAAAACCTTGTTTCTCAAACTACGTTTCTTCAAACTTCATGAATGTTTTTTGTGACAAAGAAGTATCTGTTCCAGTCACGGTAACAGTATCTTCATTCCATCTTTAAAAATGAGGCTGGTACGACCTCCAAATGATCGATTGTGTTAATGTGTTAAAGAAATTAGCGGTTAGTCGTTAAAACGAATTCATGTCAACGCTTTATTACGTAGTTAACAAATGATCAAGCAAATGTTATGCATCTGATTTCCTCTAATAGTACCAAACACTCAAAATAACAATATAAGCTTAAGCTTTATTGTGGTAAGGGGAATCTGATACCGAGCCAGATCAGATACTCATTGTTACACCAAGTTTAGGGCTGACTGAGGCACAACATGAAAAGACTGATCAGGCCCAAGTCCCAAGCAGCCACAAAGGAAAATGGCTAAGATTTAACAACCTAAGTGTTTAGTTACAATATACTTACAATAACAAACAAAACTAACTCGGAAGGTATAATAAATTTAATTTAAAATGAAATAAAAATCTCAGATTTTCCTTTCAATAACTGTCTGTCATAGTTTGTACAGAAACAAATGTGGCTTGTTGGAGCAAGTGGAAGATGAGTTGTGCCTCGCCCAACTCTACTGCCATCTTGGCTCCTTGTATAGTAAATCATACGATGGCCCTGAGGGCTCAACGTACTGCAGATTAAGAAAACACCTGCAAAAACACAAGCAACTTCTTAAAAAACTTGTAATTTGACAACACAAAATTGCCCATAGGTGGGAATGTGAGCGTCAATGGTGGACCCCTCCTTCGCCCAATAATTATTTTAGACGATAATGACACTTTGGATCAGTTTGGGATCAATTCTGGGATAGGGAAATGTAACTTTGGGCTGTAAAGCTCAAATCTTGGAATAATGACCGATTTGTCAATCATTTATGGAGCACAGCTATTTATTTATAATAGGTTAGACATACTGCGTAGACAATTAAGCTAATACAGTGCTGTGAAAAAGTATTTGCCCCCCTCCTGATCTCTTATATTTTTGCACATTTGTCACACTTGAATGTTTCAGATCATCAAACAAATTGTAACATTGACAAAGATAACCTGAATTTTATTTATTCAAATGCAGCTTTTTAATGGTCATTTCATTTATTCAGGGAAAAATATAATATATATATAATGAAAATATCTAGCTATCCAAACCTACCCGAACCTATGTGAACCTATGCCCCCTAAACCTAATAACTGGTTGTGTCACCCTTGGCGGCAACAACTGCAATCAAGCATTTGCGATAACTGGCAATGCGTCTTTTGTGGCTGTGGAGGAATTTTGGCCCACTCTTCTTTACGCAATTGTTTAATTCAGCAATATTGTGGGGTTTTCAAGCATGAACAGCCTGTTTAAGGTTGTTGTTTCAGGATTTTCTGGTAGAGAGCAGAATTCATGGTTCCATCAGTTACAGCAAGTCGTCCAGGTCCTGAAGCAGCAGAGCAGAACCAGACCATGACAACTGACTGTTGGTATGATGTTGTTTTTATGAAATGCTGTAACGGGACCCACACCTTCCAAAAAGTTTTGTCTCATCAGCCCACAGAATATTTTCCCAAAAAAATCTAAATCTAAATTGGGGATCATCAAGATGTTTTTGACAAATGTGAGATGAGGCTTTGTGTTGTTTTTGGTCAGCAGTGGTTTTCTCCTTGGATCTCTCCCATGATGCCATTTTTGCCTGGTCTCTGTCTTATTGTTGAATCATGGACACTGACCTCAACTGAGGAAAATGAGGCCTGCAGTTCTTTAGATGTTGTTCTGGGTTCTTCTGTGACCTCCTGGATGAGCCGTCGATGCGCTCTTGGAGTAATTTTGGTCGGCCGGCCACTCCTGGGAAGGTTCACCACTGTTCCAAGTTTTCTCCATTTGTGGATAATGGCTCTCACCGTGGTTCGCTGGAGTCCCAAAGCCTTAGAAATGGCTTTGTAGCCCTTTCCAGACTGATAGATGTCAGTGACTTTGTTTCTCATCTGTTCTTGAATTTCTTTAGATCGCAGAACAAAGGGGCAATTCCTTTTTCACATAGGGCCAGGTAGGTTTGGACATCTTTTTTCCCTTCATAAATATCTTAATTTTAAAACTGCATTTTGTATTTACTCAGGTTAGCTTTGTCTCATATAAAAATATGTTTGATGATCTGAAACATTGACGCGTGACAGTACACAGCCCTCTTTATGGTCTTTGGATTACAGTACAATAAAAAATAAATGATTTTGCCCTTTGCTCATTACAGTTATGTATTACTTTATAGGCTCTGTAGATTATCAGTGTTGATGACACCATAATTCCCAAACTTCAGTTTCGTTTTCCAGTAAACACCTGTCTACTGCGTAGTAATTTAGACAACCAGTTTGTGGACTTTGAATTACAATATAATCAAAGCAAATACTTTTGCCATTCGCTCATAACGGTTATTACTTTATACGTTCTGTAGTCTAGATAATCAGTGTTGATAACAACACTATTCCGAAACTTCAGGCTTGTTTCCCGGTTAATATCCATCTGCTGCATAAGCAGTATCGTCAACAAGTTTATGGTCTTTGAGTTGACTACAATGAAAAGTAATGATTTTGCCCTTTGCTCATATCAGTTATGTATTACTTTTCATGTTCTTCAAACTATCAGTGTTGGGTGCCCAATATTTACAAAAATGATGTTATTTCTCCATTATTCTAAATTGCCGAAGTGTTACTCCCTTGTTCCCCATAGTCTTAGTACCTTCCACTATGCTTACATGTCAGTACCAGTAGGATCGAGTAAATCTATTAGAACCTGATTCATACGATGAAATTACACTGTAATCTCTGTTTTATAAAGTGTTATGAAATATATATATCAGCCATCTAAGTTTAAGATGTCAACACTATAAGATTTTCTTAACTGTTTGCACACTAACACTGGTACCTTTATTAATCCCCGTAGGGAAATTTTAGTTTTTACACTCTGTTGTTAATTTCACACAGTACACATACATGCATTAATGGAGAGATGTCAGAGTGAGGGGGCTGCTCCTGACAAGCGCCCCGAGCAGGTGGGGGTTTGGTGCCTTGCTCAGGGGCACCTCGGCAGTGCCCAAGAAGTAAACTGGCTTCTCTCCAGCAACCAGTTGGTCTTGGTCCATGTTGGGACTTGAATCGGTGACCCTCCGATTCCTAAACCAAGTCCCTACGGACTGAGGTACTGCCGCCCCCAGATATGGTCTCTCCACTTAGTCCTGGGTCTTCCCTGGGGTCTCCTCTGCACAACTTCCAAGCCTGTGAGGGAGTGCTGTGTCTTCGTGTTTCTGGAAACATGGCTCAACAACAGCGTTCCCGACGGTGCCATTCACTTCGAGTAGCTAACGTGTTACCGAACGGACAGAGCTCTCGCCGAGTACTGCCAATATATCCCTCACAATGTCCCCTGAAATAAATTTCACAAGATTCATCATCATCATGATAGAAGACATTTGTAGTTTTCTATTTGTGTTTTTTTTGTTTTGTTTGCAATGACTGTCTCAGCATGTTTTACCCAATTCATGGCCTGTATTAGGTTTTGGACAGAGCTCTCGCCGAGTACGGTAAGACTCGCGGCGGGGGACTCTGTTTTTACATCTTTGACGCCTGGTGCCGTGACGCTGTTGTGGTCTGTAAACACTGCTCACTGCTAGTGGAGTTTATTACCATCAAGTGCCGGACGTTCTATCTGCCGAGGGAATTTACGGCCATACTGCTGGTAGCCGTATACATCCCTCCCGGCTCCAACAACAACAAGAGTGAGGCACTGCATGAACTTTATTAGTGCATCAGTGAGCAGCAGACAGCACGCCCAGATGCCTTTCTCATCCTGGCTGGGGACTTCAATCATGTAGACCCCAAGAGCATGTTTCCTAAACTACATGGACATATCAACTTTCCCACATGTGGAAATAACATCCTGGACAATGTTTACACTCCCCAGAAAGGTGCCTGCAGTTGTGTCGTCCTTTCAGCAACGGGGATGAGACAGACTACAGGAGTGAGGCCATGTGGTGCAAAGACGAAGACGAAGGAGATTGTCGTGGACTTTAGGAGGGTGCGCACCCAGGATGCACCTCTGCTCATCGATGGTGCTGGGAAGGTTCAGCCCCCCCCCTTTAACATTTTGTACTACCTCACCACTGCAACAACCTCAGTCGTATTATTGTTATACCTCATGTTTGCGTCATTATTGTCATGTGTCATGTTAAACGTTCTGTACCATTTTTATTTATTTATTTTATATATTCTTCAGAGTCCGCCTTGAGGCTGTATTTCTCAGACATAGTGGCCTCAAGGATGACAATACTGACACTGGTCCCTATCAACAACATCTCAAAACCATCTTCATAAACAATTCACTGCCAGGCCTGAAGGAGTGGGTGATAAAACATAATGTGGATTTACTCACCCAAAACCTAACTTAGACTACAAATGTCTTCTATCATGATGATGATGAATCTTGTGAAATTTATTTCAGGGGACATCGTGAGGGATATATTGGCAGTGTAGGAAACAAGGTCATCATGCGAGAGATTGCCCAGACAAACAAACAAAGAACAGGATGACTATATGATAGTAGCGAATCAAAAACCAAACAGGCAGATTCCCACATCACACCAGACGTCCCCGAAGGACAGCACGTTCATGATAACAGCGACCAAGACACCGAAATTCTGAACTTCGAGGAGATCCTTTACGCAGGAAGTTTTAAAAGCCAGAAACAACCCTTTTAGTGAACGGAGCACCTGTTATTTTCCTGTGTGACACAGGGGAATGTAAAACAGCACTAAAGACTCGTATACTAGGTCTAACGCTATTAAAATTATTTATTGATATGCTGGACATATTTTAGCTTTACTTTTCTATTATGTATATATTATTTTATTTTATTTGTATTAATACTTTTTTAAAAAAAAATCTATGCTTCTTGTTTATTGCACTATCCAGTTTGCTGCTGTAACATGTGAATTTCTCCACTGTGGGACTAATAAAGGAATATCTTATCTTATCTTAAAAATAACAGTCATGATCAGGTCTGCGGATGGACTGACAGAAAAACGACATATGTCAGAGTCCTTACAATTTGTAGATCCAGAAAGTGATAAGACAGTCGAACGGCCTGCGGTGATATCAGAGAGGTGTCCATTCAATCTTCTCGGAAGAGATGTGATGCCTAAACTAGGTCTGCATTATGCCCACCTCATGTGGAGGCATGACAGTTGGACGGCTGTGTGTTTGAAACTGAGAAATTACTCTATTTAACCTCGTCCTGATCGGAAAGATACACCAGTTCCAAACGCTTATTCGAACTTCTCCCATCTGGAAGAAGATTTCCTTTACCAAAGTGCAAAACAAACCGTCTCAAATTATCATTTGTTCCAGCTTCTATCAAGCTGTTGAACAACGTAAAAACACAACTAGACCACCAGAGCAATGTGCAGTGGACATAAGCACTGAGCACTTTCTTGTATCTTTATTTATTTATCTATTTATCTATCTATCTATATCTATCTATCTATCTATTTATCTATTTATTTATTTATTTGGCACTTTATATTACCTAATGTCTCTGTATGTCCCTGTGTTGTTGCTAATGTATCTCCTGTTTTTAGCCCTGTTTTAATAGTCAATGTTTATGTTTTTGTGTCGTTCTGTGGAGCAATAATGTAGGTCTCCCAGACTACTATTCGGCCCAAGCAGCTGAACATTACACAAAGATGATATCTACAGATGACCCGAGGGCAAACCCATCCTCCCCAAGTCCATGTACAAGTGGTATTACGAGTCATGGGCCATGCCATGTCTCAGCAGGAGGGATGGTGGCCCTAGTAAATCAGCATTATACAACATATCAAACAGGTCTAACACCGTTTGAGATAATACACGGCAGACAGTTTGTATTACCACAATTTAACCAATTTGAGGCCAACATTGGTGAAGAATGTACATTAGCTGATTATATGAAGAAAACATTACAGGCCAGAAAAATGAGAAATGCTAATGAAATGCCAGACTCTGCTATCTCCCAACAGGAAGGCGATTCACCACTTCGAGTGGGAGACTGGGTGTTTGTGAAGTCTATCAAGAAGAAGCACTGGTCATCACCAAGGTGGGAGGGGCCAAACCAGGTGCTACTGACAACACCTACAGCCATAAAGATAGCAGAGAGAGCATCGTGGATCCACCTGTCGCACTGCAAGAAACAGAGGTTCCTGGAGGGAAGCTCCATCGACGGTAAGGGGAAGTCTGACTACAAAGTCAAATTTCAATTGTGCTATATGTCATGTATATGTAGCAAAAATTGACAATAGAGTTGACTTGACTTGAAATACATATTACACCCTCCAAACAGTATGTGACACAAGCAAGCGTCAAATCAGTTTTAATTGCGTTGTGCAGCTTGTCATTTTGAGCTGAACTCTGAAATCATCACAACTGACTGATTGATGAAGTTGATATGAGGAGTCGTCTATGTGATACCTCCTCATTTCACTGCAAACATCTAAATATGGAGGCAGCTTGAGATCACCTAAAAGTTTGCACAGGCTATAGTTGGCTGCATTATATGTCATTTTCAGAAAATATCACAGTGTCTTCTGACACAAACATCGTAAGATAGCCAATACTACTCACGCATCTTTTAAATGGCTATCTCTAGTCTGACCACATCATCGATAGCTAGATAGATAGATAGATAGAAGTGCATATTTAAGTGTCTGATGTTATTACGCTATACATAAATAAAAATACCACAAATCTATCTTCTTATCTTGTTGGTTTCTTGTGCTGTCAACAGGAAGAAACAAGGTCGATCATTACATCATTACAATAAATTGTGAGCTCCGCCAAGGAGGTTATGTTTTTGCCGGCGTTTATCTGTCTGTTTGTTTGTCTGTGTTCAAGATAACTCAAAATGGACATACTGTATTTTGATTACATTTTCAGGGTGTGTCGAAAATGTGAAAAGGAAGAACTGATTTAACCTTCCTCTTGTGTTAGGGTTGGCACCGACCCGTTTTTGTTTTTAAATGCATAAAAGATTTTTTTTCACTACATTATGGCATGCTCTGGTTGAAATTATGTCATTTGTGGTGTTAGGGTCGGTTTCGACCCGGTCGTTGAAAGAACATTATAAAGCAATAATTGGAGTCAAATTTGAAATCATAAGTGCACTGGCAGCCAACACACTGAGAGCCACCTCCTCTCCCAATCATGTGAGCTTCAGGAGATGCTCATTTGTCCAGTATAGCTGTAAAAAAAACAAAACAAACAAAGACGTGCATGTCCAGAAATGTTTGGTCACTTCACTCATTTGACTTGCAGAGGGCACATCTCCAATTTGCAGCATGCAAAAATGAAAAGAAGATTTATGGTGAGCCAAGTTCTGGATTACATTTTTGGAGAAAATGAGGGAGAAGACTCAGATCAGCATAGCGATGCAGAGGAGCAAGTTTCTGAGGAAGAGGACAATGTGGAGGACCAGCCAGAAGACACAGACACATCTGAATCTGATGAGGAGGTCACTGGTGCTGAAGCTGCTCCTGCTGAAGGAGTCACATCGAAAAATGGTAGGATCATTTGGAGTTTAGTACTTCAACATGCACATGGCAGGGCAGCTGCTGATAATGTCATCAAAATGACCCCTGGTGTGACAAGGTTTGCTGTGACCAGAGTCATTGGCATAAACAATATGTTTTGAGCTATTTATGCCATTGTTGTTACGCCACAGGAACACAGGCTGGACTCAAATGCAGACTCGAAAACAGGGCTTACCAAAAACACGATGTTTAATGGGACAAAACAGGTCGGTACACAGGTAATCAGACAGTCGAGACAAATCCAAATCAGCGGGCAAAGGGCAGAGTCAAAAATCAGAAACTGGTCGAAATTCACGAGAGGTCAATACACTAGAAGAATGCTGGATCGCTTGGGTCACAAAGAAAGCAAGACGAACTGGCACAGGAGGGATGGGGAGCACACATTAAATACTAGTGAAGGGAGTGGATAACTATGCACAGGTGGACACAATCAGGGCGGAGGGAAGACGCTCAGACGCTGGTGAATGGTGTGGGAATCTAGGTCAGGAGGAGGTGCTCAACAGTGAAGACGGGAGGCATGCAGGGCAGGAAGTGACGTGCTCTGAAACGAGAGGAGAAGTTACTACAAAATAAAACCGGAAGTGAATACATGCAACATGCGGACTAGGACATGAAAACACACTAAGACTTCATATTCCTAACAGAACCCCCCCCCTTACGGACGGCACCTGACGTCCCAGAAACGCCTGGACACGAGCGGTGAAAATCCCTTATGAGGTCTGGGTCAACGATGTTCTTAGTCGAGACCCAAGACCTCTCCTCCGGACCGTATCCCTCCCAATCTACTAAATACTGAGTACCCCGCCCTCTCCGACGCGCAGCTAATAATTTCTTTACCGTGAAAACTGGACCCCCGTCAACCATACGGGGGGGTGGAGGGGGTTTGGAGGCAGGGACTAACCTGCTCTCCTTAACCGGTTTAATACGCCCCACATGAAAAGTGGGGTGTATTTTCATAGATCTAGGCAGCTGAAGTCGAACGGCGGCGGGGTTTATTACCTTATTACCGGGGGCTGGTAACCATAAGCACATTGGAAAGGCGAGAGACCAGAGGAAGAGCATGGGAGGGTATTATGCGCATACTCAATCCAGATTAAGTGCTTACTCCAGGATGCTGGGTTCTGGGTTACCAGGCAACGCAGTCCCGTCTCCAGTTCCTGATTGAGCCTCTCCGTCTGGCCGTTGGATTCCGGATGGTAGCCAGAGGAGAGGCTCACCGAAGCCCCCAGCATCCTGCAGAACTCCTTCCAGAAACTGGAAATGAATTGGGGCCCCCGGTCCGATACCACATCCCTCGGAAACCCATGCAAGCGGAAAACATGAGATAGCATTACCTCCGCCGTCTCCTTAGCGGAGGGCAGCTTAGGTAATGCGACAAAATGAGCCATTTTAGAAAACCTGTCGACCACGGTAAGGACTGTGGTATTACCCTCCGAGGAGGGGAGACCAGTGACGAAATCCACCGAGATATCGGACCAGGGGCGCATCGGAACCGGTAGTGGTTGTAACAGCCCTGAGGGAGGTTGACGGGAGGATTTACTACGCGCGCACACCGGGCAAGCGGACACATACTCCCTAACCTCCCGTTCCATCGCTGGCCACCAGAAGCGCTGTTTAATCACAAACATGGTGCGTCTGGTGCCAGGATGACAGGAGACCAGGGAAGTATGTGCCCAGTGAATAACCTGCGCACGGACAGTTTCAGGAACGAATAGCCGGTTAGGCGGGACCCCCTCGGGAATGATAGAGTTAGACAGCGCATCTTTTACTATCTTATCTACCCCCCAGGTGATTGCTCCAACTACACACGACGGAGGCAGAATGAAAGCAGGAACTTTTTGGACCAGATCAGAATCATGGATCCTGGAGAGTGCGTCCGGTTTGCCGTTTTTGGACCCTGGTCGGTACGATAAAGTGAACCTGAAACGATTAAAGAATAGGGCCCATCTGGCCTGGCGGGCATTAAGACGTTTAGCCGTCCTAATATATTCTAGATTCTTATGATCCGTCCAGACCAAAAAGGGTTGTTCCGCCCCCTCCAGCCAATGACGCCACTCTTCTAAGGCAGCTTTAACTGCCAATAACTCCCGATCGCCGATATCATAATTTTTTTCAGCAGGCGTCAGCTTCCTAGAGAGGAAGGCACATGGGTGTAATTTGTTGTCGGCGGCGGAGCGCTGAGATAATACGGCCCCCAGCCCAGTGTTAGACGCATCCACCTCCACAACAAACTGCCGGTCAGGCTCCGGGAGTGTTAAGATAGGGGCGGAACAAAAACTGGATTTTAACTGCTTAAAGGCTTCATTAGCATCGGAGGACCAGACAAAATTACATTTTGGAGAGGTTAGTGCATGTAGGGGAGCGGCGATCGAACTGAAACCTCGGATAAAGCGTCTGTAAAAGTTAGCAAAACCTAGGAATTTTTGCACATCTTTACGACTGTTCGGTGTCGGCCAACCCGCTACAGCACTAACCTTGTCAGGGTCCATCCGGATGCTGTCGGGCGTCACAACGAATCCCAAGAAGGAGACTGTGGAAACGTGGAATTCACATTTTTCAGCTTTTACATACAGCTGGTGTTCGAGCAGTCTCTGTAGTACCTGGCGTACATGTTGCACGTGAGAATGCTCATCCGGGGAAAACACAAGAATATCATCAAGGTACACAAATACGAAGTGGTTCAGCATGTCACGAAGTACGTCATTAACCAAAGATTGGAATACTGCAGGAGCATTTGTTAACCCAAAAGGCATCACAAGATATTCATAATGACCATCAGACGTGTTAAAAGCAGTTTTCCATTCATCTCCCTCTTTTATTCTCACCAAATGGTAAGCATTTCTCAGGTCCAGTTTGGTGAAAATCTTGGATCCCTTCAACTGTTCAAACGCTGAAGAGATAAGAGGGAGAGGGTACCTGTTTTTAACTGTTATGTCATTTAGTCCCCGGTAGTCGATGCAGGGGCGTAGTGACTTGTCCTTCTTCTCAACGAAGAAAAACCCCGCCCCGGCCGGGGACGAGGACGGGCGAATAATTCCCGCGGCCAGCGAGGAATCAATGTATTCTCTCATCGCCCTCCTTTCCGGCGCAGAGAGAGAATACAGTCTTCCTCTAGGCGGAGAGGAACCCGGGAGTAGCTCAATCCCGCAATCGTAGGGCCTATGCGGAGGTAGGGAGGTGGCACGAGCTTTGTTGAAAACGTCCCGCAGATCGTGGTAATGTGCCGGGACGCCGACCAGGTCGGGAGGTGTTGGTTCCCCAGAAGGAGTCGACTTTAACGTGCTCCCTCCCATAACCTCTGGGGGTGGTACAGGGCTCTTAACCAGCTCCGAAGGGGGAACAGACGGGCAACAGGTTAATAAACATTTCTCCCCCCACTTCAGCACTTCCCCCGTAGACCAGTTAATGTGGGGATTGTGTGACTGAAGCCAGGGGAGTCCCAAAATTAACGGATGCACAGAAGAATCAATTATATGAAAACAAATAGTTTCAGAGTGATTACCAGCAATGTTCATCACCAGAGGTTGCGAGCGGTGAGTCACCCGACACAGTAGGCGGCCGTCCAAGGCACTTGCTTCCATGGGAGAAGGCAGGGGAACCCTCTTAAGATTCAGCTTCTCCACAAGATGTTCATTAATGAAATTTTCATCAGAACCGGAGTCCACGAGGGCCAGCTGAATTAAGGTACGGCCGGATGAGGAGAGCTGCACTGTAGTGAATGAGCGAGAGGATGGAGGTGGAGGAGATGTTTGGCTCACCAGTGTCCTCTCCTTCACTGATGAGCCCTTTCTTTTGCTGGACAGTTCAGAAGAATGTGTCCCGGCTGGCCACAGTAGATGCACAGTCTCTCCTGAAGACGGCGCTGGCGTTCTTCGGGTGACAGGCGGGTTCTCCCTAGTTGCATAGGCTCCCCCGGGTCGCTAGGGGCAGCCGTCGTGACCTCTGACGTGGACGGAAGCGGAGCTCTCCATTTTGACCGCCATGGGGTGGACTGCCCCATCAGGTTCGGCGGTGGAGCTGCATTCTTCTTTTTGTCTTTCTCTCTTTCCCAGAGTCTGTTGTCAATGCGGATAGCCAGGGCAATTACCGCGTCGGGGTCCTGGGGAAGGTCCAGCGGGGCCAGCTGGTCCTTAATCGAGTCCGAGAGGCCGTGAATGAAGGTGTCCATCAGAGAGGCGGCGTTCCACCCGCTGTCTGCGGCCAGGGTCCGGAACTCGATGGCGTAATCAGCTACCCGTCTCCTGCCTTGGCGAAGTCCCACCAGCGCTCGAGCGGCCTCTCTTCCTGGGGTGGTATGATCAAAGATTTTACGTAAGGTATCAGTAAATAAAGTCAATGAGGAGCATATCGGCGAGTTGCGCGCCCATTCCGCCGTGGCCCAGGCTTCTGCTCTGCCGGAGAGGTGAGTAATAACAAAAGCCACCTTTGCCCGCTCGGATGGAAACTGAGCCGCCTGCAGCTCGAAGTGGAGTCCGCACTGGACTAGAAAGGCGCGACAGTTGTCAGAGTCTCCAGAGAAACGCTCCGGCTTGGCGAGATGAGGGGACCCGGGCGGAACCGGGTCTGGAGCCGTCATCGGAGGGGTGATTGGAGGCGCTTGGAAACTGGTTGCAGGAACGGGCGTGGGAAAAGCCTCCGCACCGGGAGGTGAGCGCGTCTCTAATAAGTTTAGGAGTGCCTGCATCTGTGTACCGAGCTGACTTACTTGTTCACCAATGGTTGCACGAAAATTGTCCTGGCGCTCGGTTAGTTGCTTAACCCCCTGACAAACGGCGGTCAGCTGCTGCTCGTGCTGAAGGAGTCTTTTGTCTTGTGTGATAATCGCGTTTCGAACCTGCTCAGAATCCGCTGAGTCCATATTATGGCCAGTTCGTTCTGTTACGCCACAGGAACACAGGCTGGACTCAAATGCAGACTCGAAAACAGGGCTTACCAAAAACACGATGTTTAATGGGACAAAACAGGTCGGTACACAGGTAATCAGACAGTCGAGACAAATCCAAATCAGCGGGCAAAGGGCAGAGTCAAAAATCAGAAACTGGTCGAAATTCACGAGAGGTCAATACACTAGAAGAATGCTGGATCGCTTGGGTCACAAAGAAAGCAAGACGAACTGGCACAGGAGGGATGGGGAGCACACATTAAATACTAGTGAAGGGAGTGGATAACTATGCACAGGTGGACACAATCAGGGCGGAGGGAAGACGCTCAGACGCTGGTGAATGGTGTGGGAATCTAGGTCAGGAGGAGGTGCTCAACAGTGAAGACGGGAGGCATGCAGGGCAGGAAGTGACGTGCTCTGAAACGAGAGGAGAAGTTACTACAAAATAAAACCGGAAGTGAATACATGCAACATGCGGACTAGGACATGAAAACACACTAAGACTTCATATTCCTAACAATTGTCAATAAAGAGAGTCATCATTGCTATGAAAAACCTGGAGGGAAAAAGTCCTTTGCGACATCTGGAAAGACATTGGTGAGGAATATCTTGATGCTTTCATTGGTGGTCTTCTTCTTGCTGGAGTGTACAGATCCTGCCATGAGGCCACTGATAGTCTCTGGGATGCATCGACAGGCAGAAATATTTTTCAGGCAACAAAGTCACTTCAGACCTTTCAAATGATATCAAGAGTCCTCAGATTTGACAACAGAGAGACCAGAGCGAGATCTGACAAGCTTGCTCCCATCAGGGATGTCTGGGAGAGATGGGTGAAGGTCCTCCTGCTGATGTTCAGCCCAGGTCCAGAGGTGACGTGGATGAACCTCTTCTTTGAACCTCTCCTTTCTGGGGAAAATGCCCCTTCTGGTATTACATAACCAGTAAGCCAGGGAAGTCTGGGTCCAAACTGACCCATAACACCACAGATGTTACTATAGTTATTAATTTTAAAATGAAAAAAAATAAATCAAGCAAATTCATTTCAGAAATGTGTTCTATACCCCTCAGTAATATTCAGGTAACAACCTGTTATTTATTTATATGATTCTCTTGAGGTTCATTTTCTTCCTTTTTCAATTGAAATTTGAGAGGTATACTGATAATAAAAGGCCCAGAGACCCACATCAAAAATAATAAACCTAACATTTTCATGGATAAGGAAGCCTAACAAGCTAACAAAGAGATGAGAAAAAAAAATTGGATGATAGGTTATTGTTTTTAGTGTATTTTAAAGCTGATTTAAGACACGGTTCGAAACCAACCTGTTAACACCGGGGATGGTAACAGAAAGCTAACACAGGAGGAAGGTTAATTTTGGGGGTGATCCAGAAGAAATCCTGGATTCTGGATCACTTAGAAATTTTCGTTAGCATTGGGGTCGATGGGACCCAAAACATAGTTTCTCAATATCTCTGGTAATTGTTGCCCAAAGCTCATGAAATTTGACTCAGGGATTTACAATGTGGACTTCTATCAAATACCAAAGCCTGATCCAGATCTGATCCAGATGGTGGATTTTATAGCAATTTGTATAAAACAAATGGGGGTACTTACATTTTGGCCTACTGTGCATTTGATATTAGAGGTAGAGGCCGGTTAGCTCAGTTGGTTAGATCGTGGTGCTGATAACGCCAAGGTCGCGGATTTGATCCCCGTACGGGCCATGATTGTTTCCCGAATTTCCCTCCGGGGATTAATAAATGTTCATCTTATCTTAGAGATAGAGATTTGCTTTTTCCTGTCAGACTTGACTTTGATGTAAAGTGACGTGAGTGATGTTTGACGTAGCCTCACCTGCTGAGGCTGCGACTATTTTAGCGAGTTTTCAGACCCCTTTGTCAAAAAAATAAGCGACAAATCTAGCGCCTTTTTCTGGTGTTATTACACCACTTTTACACCTTGACAAAGCGTGACCAAAAGCCCAGACATCAAAACAGTGCTTTTACTGAAGTTATTGGGATTTATTTCTCAATTTTTCTGCATTTGAGCAGCAAACACTACTTGTTTTCAAACACTTTTTGCCAGCTTTAGCAGGCTAGCAACAATCATAGTAACCGTTCAACCATAAATACGAGTATACTATAAATGCGAGCCTACATAACACAAACGATCTCACAATAGGTCGGTAGGTTGGTTTGTCTCCCAGTTTGATCCAAACTAAAACTACTGGATGGATTGCTTCAAAGTTTAGTTCAAGGTTCCCGGAGAATTAATCTTACTGACTTTGGTGATACCCAAACTTTTGCTCTAGCTACACCGTGAAGTTTACATTCATGGTTTTGAGTGAAATATCTCAACAACTATTGAATGGACTGCCATGAAATTTGGTACATGCATCTACTGTATGTTCTGCTCAGGATCAATTATTATAACTGATCCTCTGACTTTTTGTACAACACTACCATAAAGTTGAAGTTTGAATTGTACAATACTTTGGTTTAGGACCAAATACCTGCAAAACTAAAGACATTTTCACCAGCCTCAGCTTCTTGTGTTTGTAAGATATCTTTTCATAGATTTCAATTTATTGATTTGTCATATTTGTATTGGTGCCACATCGCTATCCACAAAGACATTGACATTTCCTGGAAATCACAAGCAATGTAGAAAACAGAAATATAGCCAACAGTGTACACTAGTTTGATTTAAACAGCTTTTCAGATTTAATCTATGATTGCTATTAAAAATGTTATCGTTGTGGTTACAGCTTACAGTAAACATGCTCTAAATAAGATTGTCAAACAGTGGTCGGCTTGTGAAACATCAATAAGTGACTAAAGTGTGACGCGCAGACAATAATTACAACCCATTACATATTAATTATGAATAGTGACTTCATTTCCTCGGTAAAACGTTTTCATTCTTTCTTGACACCCTTTTCTGCCTTCACTGCTGCATCCGATGGTGTGTCTGCTTCCTCAACTGCATAATATCCGATAACACCTCCTGCCACCGCTCCCACTACAGCAGATACGACTGTAACACCGATTAATGAACTTCCAGCAGCCACTAATATTCCTGCTCCTATTCCTCCTCCTGCTGCTGCTCCTATTCCTCCTCCTGCTGCTGCTCCTATTCCTTTTGCTGGTGCTATTGATGCTGTGACAGATTCAGCTTCAGTTATAGCTGGAACAACGACTTTAGCCATCACTACTGCACCAAGAAAAGCTCCTACCAGTGCTCCTACTGTAATACCTGCCAGATTGATCCAAAGCCTATTAGATACTATGTCATTAGCCTGCTGTCTAACGTTTTCTGACATGTTTCCTGATGACTCTCTGATGCGCTCCTCCTCTTGTTGTATTTTTGTCATCACTGCTTGTAGCATCTCATTGGTGTAGCAGCTTCCTTCGTTTACCTCAGTTATCGTGTCTATTGTTTGAAGCAGCTCCTCCACCTGGAACTGGTTGTTCCTGTATTCATGCAGCTGGCTTTGATTCCAGTATTTATTATCAATGACGTGGACGCGGCCGCCACACTTCTCTATCAGATCACTCAGAATCGGGTTATCACGTACAAAATCCTCAATAGTCTGTCGTGTAGAGAGCTGGTCACCATGAGTGAAGACAACTGCTGCATATTTGAAGACTTCCTCAGAAAAGTATTGGTTTATTTCTGTGAATACAGCCTGCTCATGCTTGGTGAATCTCTCCACTTTAAGCACAATGAGGAAAGCGTGAGGCCCAGGAGCGCACTCTGTGATACACCTCAGTATCTCACGCTTCATCTCCTCCTCAGGTCTCTCTGTGTCGAACAAACCAGGAGTATCGATCAACGTGATGCTTCGTCCGTTGACAGATCTGGTTTCCGCTCGATATTCTCTTGCTTCAGAGTTGACAGTCTCGCCAATCTTGAACAGTTTCTCTCCAAATATGGTGTTTCCCACGCTGCTTTTTCCAGTTCCAGTTTTTCCCAACATGACAATTCTCCTTGTGTTTGACACTGAAAGAGAATAATATCCGTCTATAATACACAACATCACACACTACATCATATAATGTCCTCTAACAATCACTGTGTAACAATATAAGATCATATATTGTGTTAAAGAACACAGAATCATTTTGTAAACAGCTTTAAATAAGGATCATCATCCTGATCTGAGTCCGATAATATTACTACTATTAATTTAATTGCTATTACTATTAATATGACACATTGAAGTAACAGTTTTACACTTCTACATGTGGCACACCTCATTTATCACTACAGGGAGAGAATATTGGATTTAAAGGTAATGTGGCCAAAACCTCTCCTCCATTGTTACTCTGAGCTGCCATCTAGAGTTTCAGATTCTCTTTAGTCACACTCTCTCACCCCATTACTATGATGGTGCCCCCAATACAATAGTTATCCTCCAGAAAGTTTTAAGTGTAATCATCCTAATGAGCATTTCTTCAAAATATGACATTCTCCAATGTCATATGTCAAAGAGAAATGTATAGTATACAGTGATATATACATATACTCACATATACAGTGATCAGTGTTAACAAATAAAAGAAGTAACATTTACTTACTGTCGACGATGTTCAAAGAGAAATAAGTGAAGGGTAACAACAATGGGATCTACCAGATGGCTGTCCTGTGTGTCTTTTCTCCTGAGCTCTGTCTGCTTTTATTTCAGCTTGACTTTCACTTTCACTTGCTCTGTTCGGTGTGTGTGTGTGTGTGTGTGTGTGTGTGTGTGTGTGTGGTGGGAGTGTGTGTCTTTGTGTGTGTGCGTGTGTGTGTGTGTGTGTGTGTGTGTGCGTGTGTGGTGGGAGTGTTCAGTAAAACCTTGTCTCTCAGACTGCATTTCTTCATAGGTTTCAGTATATTCGTTGTTCATATTTGTCTCGGTGATACTCTGTAATCCACGAAGAACCACAGCTACTGTCTAACAAATTGATGCTGTACATCCATTAAGTGACATCTCCTGGTTAAAGGAAGTTAATGACAAGACTCGCATCCAATCTGCAGGGAGATGTGACTTTTTAATGATCAATTCAAGAGTCAGGGCTCATTGAGGGTTTTGACTCTGCTTTAACTTTGTAATAAAATGTGCTTTAAAGACAGATAGTGCTTCGTTCGTGACGGCCTCTGCCGTCCTCTTCTCTGCTTCCTGTGGTGTGTTTGCTCCCTCAGCTGCCTCATATCCTGTAAAAGCCCCTTTCATTGTTCCAGCAGCAACAAATGCAGCTAACGACATTCCACCTCCTGCTGCGGCTCCTATAACTGCTGCTATTTTGATTAAGGCTCCTTGAATAGTCCCGGCTCTGACAAGGATTTCTTTAAAACTGTGATAACTTCTCCAACCATCAGGAGTAAACCAAAAACAGGTCCTAACAGCGCCCCTGTTCCAGTTTGACTTTGCCCTTAGCCTGCTCTCTGCCCTCTCCATCTGACATGTTTCCCAATGACTATCTAACTCCCTCTTGTGTTTCATCCTCCGCTGTTTGTAGCATCTCATTGGTGTAACATAACACAAACGATATCACAATAGGTCGGTAGGTCGGTTGGTCTCCCAGTTTGACCCAAACTAAAACTACTGGATGGATTGCTTCAAAGTTTAGTACAGAGATTCAAGGTTCCCAGAGAATTAATCTTCCTGACTTTGGTGATACGCAAACTTTTGCTCTAGCTACACCGTGAAGTTTACAGTCATGGTTTATCTCAACAACTATTGAATGGACTGACATGAAATTTGGTACATGCATCTACTGTATGTTCTGCTCAGGATGAATTACAACAACTGATCCTCTGACTTTTTGTCTAGCGCCACCATAAGGTCATAAGGTCTTTGGTTTAGGACCAAATACCTGCAAAGCTAAAGACATTTTTCCAGCCTCAGCTTCTTGTGTTTCTAATGCTGAATAAAAATCCTTATTTCTATGAAGGCATGGCTGAAAATAAATCATTGTGATTCATCCTCTCACACAGGAGGCTGCATGCCTGGATTTTTGATTTGATTACAATAGTTATCCTCCAGAATGTTTTTTTGGTAATCGTTCTAATGATCATTTATTCAAAATATGACTTTCCCGAATGTCATATGTCAAAGAGAAATATACAGTGATATATAAATATACAAATATACACATAGTATACTCACATATACAGTGATCAGTGTTAACAAATAAAAGAAGTAACATTTACTTACTGTCGACGATGTTCACAGAGTGTGTGTATGTGTGTGTGTGTGGTGAGAGTGTTAAGTAACTTTTTTCTCAAACTACATTTTTTTATAGGTTCCAGTTTATTCGTTGTTCATATTTGTCTCGGTGATACTCTGTAATCCACGAAGAACCACAGCTACTGTCTAACAAATTGATGCTGTACAAACGTTAAGTGACATCTCCTGGTTATCTGCTGCCACAAGAAACAGTGAGCAATGTTTCAACAAGACAGAAATACAGCCTACATTGTACAGTTGTTTGATTAAAACACTTTTAAAGATCTTATCTGTGCGTTATTACATTGAGCAGATTAACAATTAGTCATTAATTACTACCAAGGTTCATATTCACAATTAATATTCCCAAGTTATTCATTGTAAGACAAATTATCATAAAATGTGAAGGAAAATGCTAACATTCAACTTCAGATATTACCCACAGTTAACTTCAATATCAGGATTTAGTCGGGGCACCACCCAGTTTTATAAAAACAGGGGAAAATAATTAAATTTGATGTTAATCAGTTGCGTTTCATAATCTCATGGTTGCTACGGAGTTCTTGGCCTGGTGAACAGTGATTTGAATAGTTTATATATATACACAAAATCAAGTAACCAAGTTCTTTATAAATGTAGTGTTTATTTGACTAACTACTGGACTACACTAACAGAATATAATTGAATGAATGGATAAAACAATGATAAAATCGATTAAAGAATTCAAGGAACACAGCACATACAAAAGATGAACATTCATGGATCGAACAAATTAAAGATGAGCAGGTCAATTCAGTGACTGATATCTCTCTGATTGGATGTAACAAAGAGTTTAAGAAGCACCAGGAAGACTGAGAATCAGCTTCATGTGATAAATGTAGACCTGGTCTAATTCAGGTTTAGAGTTTGTGGATGGCTCCCCTAATTCTTCCTGTGTCTAATATTAATTGTAAAGTTTGTAACTGAGTTGTTAGTTGGCTATGAATTGACTAGTCATCAGACTCTTTCTCCTCTGAAGATACATCTATACATCAGCCTCTCTGAGTAGATGGTAGATGGAGGTTGTGCTGTCTGGAGCAGAGTGGCAGCAGCTTCTGTCTGGAACAGTTTGGATCTTCTGGATCCAACGGTGCGACTCGGATTGAGTCGTTTCTCTCCCTCGGTGGCTCACTTTGGTTCCTCGGACACCCTCGTTTTTGGATGGCTGGCATATCACTTCTCTCTGTCTGGCGAGGCATCTCTGAGCCATTTCTTCAGACCCCCCTCCTCGGAGCTGGGTGGGTCACTGGATTCAAAAGATTCTGGACCTAAAGTCTTTTGTTAAATCTCTCTTCACAGTGGCTGGGATTCACCAGCACGTAGATACAGCGGAGCTGCTTCAGGCTTCAGCGGCTGGCTGTTTCAGCCGTCAGGGCAGAGCGGCAACAACAAACAACAACAAACTGTTGTAAATAAATAGGGCTCAAATGTGCAGAGAGACAGCGTAGCAGGACAGCATTCGTTTCTTTAGCCGGACTGGATCAAGTCCAAAGATTCAGAGCCTCCTTTCAGGTAGACTGGGTGCCGGTATCAGCCGGGTGTGAGGCGTCGGACCTGAGTCCTCAAGATGGAGGTTTATGGGCCCAAGGAGGGGGGGATGCAGAGGGGCACAGCTCTAAGAGCTGAACAACCCCGAGGAGCCTGAAGCCCCAGAAAGACCCCTTTTTGACTAAATGTTTGAAGCTTCTTATTATCAGTTGAGAAAGGGGGTGCGCCGTTTAGTTGGCAGGAGAACAGGATCCTCCTCCCATCTGAAAACTACTCTGATTCTTTCGTAAAACTTCCTTTGTTTGATTAAACTAATTGACTTGTTTCAGCATGATTCATTCTTCCATATTTGAAATCTGGGCTTCATCTCTTTCAGATGCAAACCAAACACAAGACATCAACCACTGAATAAAACTGATCAACTGAATTAAAATGAATCAAACAATAACATAACATAGATGAAACCTGTAAACAGAATTGATTATCAATATCAAATCTATATGTTCTGAGCATGTGTAATAAAATGAATCAATTTATGTATGATTCACAATCAACATAAAATGGTGTAATACACTTCAACTACTGTAGATTAACATATATATCAAATACAACATTAACTAGGCCTTAGTGTGCACCCAACTTTATGTTTAACATCACCTATAAGATACACATGTAAAGTATTGATGCAGACAGATGTAATGACCTGATTAACATGAGAGAGAAGGTTTTGATCTACAACAATCAACTATTTTAACTTGCTTTGGTTGAATTTATGTCAACAACTTCCTGCCACTAGAGAACATGTTAGTAAAGCATCACACATCAATTCATGTCCACTGTAACGTTAGAATTAGATTGTTCTGCCTCCATAATGTGTCTGTGTTTTACTCCTTCTCTGCCAGAGAAAGACCAAGTATTTGACCTGTTGACCTGGTCATTCATCTGGTCAGGACCATACTGGGTTGTTATCTAGTGAGATTCACCAGGCTGTGTACTGTGGATTCATCAATATTTTCGTTATCACATTTCATATTCTGCATCTTTCAGTCATCATCCGCTACAATTGCTATTAAAAATGTCATCTTTGTGGTTACAGCTTACGGTACACATGCTCTAAATAAGACTGTCAAACAGTGGTGAAATATGAATAAGCGACTAAAGTTTGACGCTCAGGCAATGATTACAGCCCGTTACATATCTTTTTTTGAAGAGTCACAGCTCCCAGTCACTTCATTTATTCCATCTATAATAAATTTGAATCCATGATTGACAGCCTTTTCTGCCTTTTTTGCTGCATTAGATGGTGTGTCTGCTTCCGCAACTGCATAATATCCGATAACACCTCCTGCCACCGCTCCCACTACCGCAGATGCGACTGTAACACCAATTAATGCTTTTCCAGCAACCACTAATGTTCCTGCTGCTTTTGCTCCTGTTCCTCCTGCTGTTGTTGCTTCTATTGTTCCCCCTGCTCTGATTAATTTTATGAGTGGTTTAGCTGTATTTATAACGGTTACAATTACTTTAGCCATCACTACTACACCAAGAAAAGCTCCTACCAGTGCTCCTACTGTGATACCTGCCAGATTGGTCCAAAGCCAATTAGATACTGTGTCGTTAGCCTGCTGTCTAACGTTTTCTGACATGTTTCCTGATGACTCTCTGATGCGCTCCTCCTCTTGTTGTATTTTTGTCATCACTGCTTGTAGCATCTCATTGGTGTAGCAGCTTCCTTCGTTTACCTCAGTTATCGTGTCTATTGTTTGAAGCAGCTCCTCCACCTGGAACTGGTTGTTCCTGTATTCATGCTGCTGGCTGTGATTCCAGTATTTATTATCAATGACGTGGACGCGGCCGCCACACTTCTCTATCAGATCACTCAGAATCGGGTTATCACGTACAAAATCCTCAATAGTCTGTCGTGTAGAGAGCTGGTCACCATGAGTGAAGACAACTGCTGCATATTTGAAGACTTCCTCAGAAAAGTATTGGTTTATTTCTGTGAATACAGCCTGCTCATGCTTGGTGAATTTCTCCACTTTAAGCACAATGAGGAAAGCGTGAGGCCCAGGAGCGCACTCTGTGATACACCTCAGTATCTCACGCTTCATCTCCTCCTCAGGTCTCTCTGTGTCGAACAAACCAGGAGTGTCGATCAACGTGATGCTTCGTCCGTTGACAGATCTGGTTTCCGCTCGACATTGTCTTGTTTCAGAGTTGACAGTCTCGCCAATCTTGAACAGATCTGTCTCTCCAAATATGGTGTTTCCCACGCTGCTTTTTCCAGTTCCAGTTTTTCCCAACATGACAATTCTCCTTGTGTTTGACACTGAAAGAGAATAATATCCGTCTATAATACTCAACATCACACACTACATCATATAATGTCCTCTAACAATCACTGTGTAACAATATAAGATCATATATTGTGTTAAAGAACACAGAATCATTTTGTAAACAGCTTTAAATAAGGATCATCAGGTCTTTATGGCCCTGATCCTGATCTGAGTCTGTTAATATCAGGTATCAGGCACTGATCCGATACTTATATTTACCTACATTTTGATTGAACAATTGAAATAACAGCTTTACACTTCTACATTTGGCACACCTCATTTTTCAGGAGCTACTTCATCCAAATTTTGGAGGTCCTTATTTAAAAACATTACACTGATAAACTCAAATTACTGATATGATATGACGTTAACTTTAAATGGAATGATGGGACTCCTGAAAACATCCTAAAGCAGTCTTTGGCACCTGTGAGGGATTCTGGGCAATATGTGTCATTAATTTGTGTTGTTAATTGTTTTCCAATAATAAATATATACATTTTAAACAGATAAAAATGGGTGATTAATTGTCATTAACAATGGGCAATCGTGATTAATCGCAATTGAATAGTTTAATTGATTGACAGCTGATATATATTTACACACATACATATATAGACATTTATATAGAGAGATAGAGATACGGATATAGATATAGATAGATAAATAGCACCACCATAAGCTCAGCTCTGATCATTTCTTCGAAATATGACTTTCTCGAATGTCATATGTCAAAGAGAAATGTATAGTATACAGTGATATATACATATACTCACATATACAGTGATCAGTGTTAACAAATAAAAGAAGTAACATTTACTTACTGTCGACGATGTTCAAAGAGAAATAAGTGAAGGGTAACAACAATGGGATCTACCAGATGGCTGTCCTGTGTGTCTTTTCTCCTGAGCTCTGTCTGCTTTTATTTCAGCTTGACTTTCACTTTCACTTGCTCTGTTCGTGTGTGTGTGTGGTGGGAGTGTGTGTGTGTGTGTGTGTGTGTGTGTGGTGGGAGTGTTCAGTAAAACCTTGTCTCTCAAACTGCATTTCTTCATAGGTTTCAGTATATTCGTTGTTCATATTTGTCTCTGTGATACTCTGTAATCCACAAAGAACCACAGCTACTGTCTAACAAATTGATGCTGTACATCCATTAAGTGACATCTCCTGGTTAAAGGAAGTTAATGACAAGACTCGCATCCAATCTGCAGGGAGATGTGACTTTTTAATGATCAATTCAAGAGTCAGGGCTCATTGAGGGTTTTGACTCTGCTTTAACTTTGTAATAAAATGTGCTTTAAAGACAGATAGTGCTTCGTTCGTGACGGCCTCTGCCGTCCTCTTCTCTGCTTCCTGTGGTGTGTTTGCTCCCTCAGCTGCCTCATATCCTGTAAAAGCCCCTTTCATTGTTCCAGCAGCAACAAATGCAGCTAACGACATTCCACCTCCTGCTGCGGCTCCTATAACTGCTGCTATTTTGATTAAGGCTCCTTGAATAGTCCCGGCTCTGACAAGGATTTCTTTAAAACTGTGATAACTTCCCTCTTCACATGGCAGAAAGACTACATTTATTAAGAAGAAACCACTCGTTTCTATGACACTGTTGCATTATTTTTACTATATAGGTGGTAAGCAATATTTACCTCCGCCAAGGAGGTTATGTTTTTGCTGGCATTTATCTGTCTGTTTGTTTGTTTGTCTGTGTTCAAGATAACTCAAAAACTTATGGACGGATTTTGATGAAATTTTCAGGGTGTGTCGAAAATGTGAAAAGGATTTATTTGATTTATTTTGGGGGTGATCTGGAAGAAATCCTGGTTTCTGGATCACTTTGAAATTTTCGTTAACATTGGGGTAAATGGGACCCAAAAAATTGTTTCTCAATATCTCTGGTAATTGTTGCCCAAAGCTCATGAAATTTGACTCAGGGATTTACAATGTGTACTTTTATCAAATCCCAAAGGCTGATCCAGATCTGATCCAGATGGCGGATTTTATAGCAATTTATATAAAAAAATGGGAGTACTCTTACATTTTGGCCTACTGTGCATTTAATATTAGAGGTAGAGATTTCTAACAAGCGACATCGTGTAGCTGAGACAATTCCTCATCTGAAGTATGTCAATGAATTTGATCTAGCTTTAATACTTGAGGAGATAGATCCAGAAGAAACCGCCAGGGGGAAACTATAGTGCTTGGTGGAGGTCTGTGCTCCCCGAGTGCTTTTCTAGTTGTATAGTATTTCTATAGCCTAAGAAAGTAGCAGAAATGTGCAACAAGTAGTTTGTAGTTTGGGATTATTTTTTGTATTGCTGGTGTGATGAACAGGTAGAATGTTGAGGAATGGGAAACGGCATATCGTGTGGGTCATCTTCATGACATTTTGTTCTGCCATCCTGCTGAGGATCGTGTTATTTTACCGTTTTTTGACAGGAGCCTTTCTTTCATCTTGAAGGATTTCTTGTTCTTCTGAAGATGATGCATCATGCTCTGGGTTGTAATTCCATCTTCTTCTTCTGATACCTCCACCTCTCTGAATCTGATTTGTCTTGCTGGACATTTGAAAAAAAAATCTGTTCAGCAGTGAAATGTGCACTCAAGGCTTCAACAGAGAGAATCTGGAGTATCTGCAGCACCTTTATCGCCTCTGAGAGGCCATATTGTTCCATTCTGATCATGAGAGCCAGTGTGTTTCCACATGTCTAGACACTCATCTCTAGTGTCACCCTCTTGGGTCAGATCCGGTTACAGGCAGTGAATCCTGCTGGAGAAGAATCGAGTCTTGTCATGTTTATGTCTGCTACCGATCGATCTTCGACAGAGCTAAAGCATTCTCACATTTTTGTGGTGTGTAATGGACTCTGTGACTGTGATTTCAACTCAATTTGACTGTTGGGTCATTTGCACAGCTTCCATGAAAATTTGAGTAATTTCACTTTTTCTAATGTTGGGGTCAATGTAGGAAAAGTCATCAAATTTCAAGTGGAAAAAGTATCGTTTAGGAGACTTTTCTTTGCTGTTAAACACAGTGGAGGGTCATTTTGACCCGAGGACAATGGAAGGCGTAACTGACAAAAAAATAAATAAAAAGGGAAACCAGTTAGTACTTTACTAAAACTTATATAGTAGCTGCATTATCATAATACAAAAATAAAGTACATAAAAAGAGACCCATGAGCATCAAGAACATATTGTGTATCAAATCTCATGTAACAGTACCAATATGAAAAAATTAAGGAAAAAAGCGGCCATCTAAGGGTAACATTTGTACACATTAAAAACAAAACACAGCTATTATTTCAATTTCTGCATCTTGCAAACTAATGTTTTTACCCTGTCAAGGCTGTTTAACCTCGACGCTTTCGGCAGTAGCTCCACCGCATTCCTCAAAAATTTCATGAACAATTTCTGCCCTCCTCTATAATACAAAATAGCTGACATTCAGTCTTCTCGGCTGTCTTAATTCTGTCAGTTCAAACATTACATATACACAAATATTCCACTCAGTTACAATAATAAATAGTTCAGCTGTAAATTTAGATAAAGTCACATGTGCTTCATCAACACAAATCTCAAATCAAAAGGGTGATATCATGTATTACTGTACCAAATGGAAATCAAAATTTAAATCAAAGCCACTTTAGGGACAATGCTCATGTTGCCGCTAACAATCAGATCTCATCAAACCACAAAGACGTGGCTGCAGCAGACATGTCTAGCTGTTTCTAATGCTAACCAGCTGCTGCCGCTCTTGCAGTGTCTTACTTTTAGGAAAACAGTATAAATCCACCTCTCTTTGCCAAACAAAGACGTCATCTGTGTGCAAAGGGAACACGCTCTGGATAGTTTTTGTGTAGCTCTATGGCCAGCCGGGTGGAAACAGCCAGGCCGTAGTGCCAGAAACAGGTTCAGATAACAGGAAAGGAAAAAAAGCTGTGCAACAAATCTGGAGAAATGTGGGAGAAGTGTGACCCCCGAGAGGGCAATGAAAAATGAGAGTCTCCCAGGAAAACAGGAGGGTTGGCGAGGATGCCGGTAGCTCACCTGGTAGAGCAAACGTACCAGAGTGAGTTTACAAAGCATTACAATGAAATTGACAATATTATCTATAAATCGTTAGAAGAGCGGATGTGTGTATAAATAAACATTCCTGACCATTTTTGCTGCCATTTCCACATCACTTTATATCATTTTGAATGGTTAAACCATCCATTTCAAAGAGATCTACTGTATGTTTGATAAATCACAACCTTCTTTAATGCATGTGTTATTGAAAATGTATAGACTGCACTTGTTAAATGCTTTATAAATACTTTAAGACCAAATAAATGTATTTAGGCTGTAAAACTAATGTTATGGCTGCACTTATCAGAACAATATGAACATTCGGGCTCCCTCATGTGGCTCAAAGCTGTACTGTAGATGTCAATGTTGAAAATAAAAGACAATGGAAGAAATTATGAAAACCCACCTGTGGGTGCTGACCCAGTCTTTGGCAATAGCTGGTCTAAAGGGTCAAAACCTATGATTCAGAAAGTCCACACTTACTTACTTACCTGCATATGTGGTGATACTTTTATTTTACTTCATTACTTTTGTTTCATTTCCTCACCGTGTACCAAGTAACAGAGGGAGCAACTAAGGCAACTGTCTTTATCATTGCAGTTATAACACACAGTATAACCACATCACGTGATTTCAAATAATATATTTAGTGTTTAAACTAAAAACTTTATTTTCTTTCACATTTTAATACTGATACTGAAGACAAAAAGACAGCTGAAGTATTATTTCTCCAAACTCTTACTGACAAAACATTAGACATACTGTATGTTTATACATTTAACATTATATATTGAACAAATCTTCGTTAGGATGCGATGAAAGTGCCCGTTGGTTTCACAAGAGGCTCCGTCATCAGCAACCACAGAGTGCCTGTGTTGTCTCAGATACAGTAAATGCATTTCTTCTCCCTTATAAAAAAACATCTCCTCTGCTGTCCCAGTGTGTTGACTTCAATGGATTTTATCAGCATTCACAGACGACTTTGTTTTTGTCAAATCATCACGTAAAATCCCACTTTTACATTGTTCACGTATGTTAAGCAACGATCAGTTCACATCAGAGGTAAAACGCTGTCATTGCAGATATCTGGGCAAATGTAGCAAATAATACCCAATGAGGGGTCCATTATCAGGAATTAATGGGCGACATGGAGGCTTGCCTCTGCGAAATCCGTTAATTCTGGATACCTTGAAGGGCATTATCCCGCTTATACCATGGTCACTTGCCAAAGAAAAAAAAATGAAGCCCATTAATTTAGATTTTCATGCATTTTGCAACAAATATTTTATGTTTTTTCACAAGCCGTAACTCCTGTTTCCCTTGCAGGGTTGGTAATACTTGGAAAAATCATTACTGTCCCATAAGGTTCTTCTGCAATGGAAACGTACGACATGGCAGCGGTCAGCTCCAAGAACCCTTCGGCTCGGCTGTTAGCCAGAAAACTAATGTTGTGTCACAAAGAATAAAAGTCATTGACATAGCATAAGGTTGAACAACAGTGACTATAACTCAACACAGTGCTTAACAAGACTAGCTAGCTATCCAGCCATGTCATCATCCCCAAATCGATATGAGGATTTTCACAAACATGACTCGCCGTGTGTGCTGTCGGACGCAAACTTGAACAGTTGCATAGCAAAGAGAGCGAGATGAACGCTTACGTGATAGTACCAGCTCAGAGGAGTAGCGCAATGTACTTCTTGCAGTTTGTGTGTTGCAGCCGCCACCCTGTCAGTATTGTTTCTTTCTTTGTTCCTTATTGATTCTGATTGTTTTTTAGCCAGTGCATTCATTTAGGTGAATATGCAATTTAACTGGAACTACTTAGTAGGTGTACGTTATCAGGAATTAATGGACACCCTGCAGCCAATCAGAATCAGACCATGGTGTAAAAACATGGACAATACACACTGTAAGTGAGTTTGGGATTTTTTTTTTTTTTTTTTGCCTTGTATCAACAGGAAATCTCATTACCTCCACCAAGGAGGTTATGTTTTTGTCTGTGTTCAAGATAACTCAAAAACTTATGGACGGATTTTGATGAAATTTTCAGGGTTTGTCGAAAATGTGAAAAGGAAGAACTGATTTAATGTTTGGGGTAATCCGGAAGAAATCCTGGATTCTGGATCACTTTGAAATTTTCGTTAACATTGGGCTAAATGGGACCCAAAAAATTGTTTCTCAATATCTCTGGTAATTGTTGCCCAAAGCTCATGAAATTTGACTCAGGGATTTACAATGTGTACTTCTATCAAATCCCAAAGGCTGATCCAGATCTGATCCAGATGGCAGATTTTATAGCAATTTATATAAAAAATGGGGGTACTCTTACAGTTTGGCCTACTGTGCATTTAATATTAGAGGTAGAGATTTCTAACAAGCGGCATCGTGTAGCTGAGACAATTCCTCATCTGAAGTATGTCAATGAATTTGATCTAGCTTTAATACTTGAGGAGACAGATCCAGAAGAAACCACCAGGGGGGAAACTATGGTGCTGAGGTGAGGTCTGCGCTCTCCGAGTGCTTTTCTAGTTTCAGCATTTTACACCAAAAGTCAGAAATTCAACAACTGCTACATTTTTCTGCAAAGCAACTCAAGCTCTTAGCTCCTTTATTTCAGTTCGTCAACACTCAACGTGTCTCCCTCCTTCGTCTCTTTTCCTCTCAGACGGTGACAAACACCAGTCGAGCCGTGTAGGCTAGGTCTGCGAGGTAAAGCAGGAAGTTGAGGGCAGTGAGCACCGCCGCTGCGATCAGTTTCGACGACGCTTGGCTTCTACGCTGGTACTGCTTGTCAAATTGGAACACGGGCCAGATGATGGTAGCCGTCAGGTACATGATGACTGCCAGGAGCCCGTACGCCGACAGGAACTTGGAGAAGGGGATGGGCAGACAGCCGGTTAACTCGCCCACGCACAGCACCACCACAGCCATGGAGAGGATGAAGCAGATGCAGTAAACGGCCATGCACCACTTGAGAGCCGCGTGGTGATCGTATGACACAGGGTCGCTGACCAGGATGAAGATAATACAGGCCACAAAGGTCTGGCACACCTTCAACAACCCTGGCGCTGTAGCCATGTAACCTGCCACCTCTCCTGGCCTCGCTTTCGTCAGGCTCACCTCGCCCATGTAGGCTACCGCCGCCAGGCAGGAGAAGACGGTGGAGGCAATGCGATAGTCTCGAATGTCGCCATAGAACCGCTGGTCCTTGAGGAAAAAAAGCGGGAAGATGACCGAGGCGGAGAGGCAGAGGAGGCAGGCGTAGCAGGCGATAGTGATGGGGAAGTTGGACCAAGACACTGGGGCTCGAGTCTGGAGGCCGAACAGCTCCACCAGCAGGACCAGCAGGGTGCAGGCGAAGCTGAACGCCCAGCAGAAGATGCACCAGTCAGCCATGCCTCCGTTAGGCAGTGAGGCGCCGTGTGCTGCGACGCTGAACGCCACGCAGGTGAATAGCAGGGCAGCAACGCGCACCCATAGCAGCTGGGAGCTGGGGAGCACGATCAGTGGCATTATGGGACGTCACAATCAGTCAGGAGTTGAAAGTGGCTTCTGTAGACCAGTGAGGGTTGAGGTCAGTCTAATGCTTTTCACACTGTCGATGTTTGTCACATATTCTGCAGAAAGACAATAAAAGAGGAGCGTAATCAGAATAAGCTGAAGCTTTGTCATATGTAAATGCAAAATAGTAATACTGTACAGTAAATCAATGAAATACAAACATCCTTTAGTGCAGTGGCGTACTTAAGTTGTCTGAGGGGCAGAAAAAAAAAGGCACCACCTGCAAGTGGTGGGGCACCAGCATGCAGAAAGTTTAATAGCATGTACCAAAGTGCAATCTGTATGGCACTGCATCATGTTTTCTTCATTTTAAGGCCACCCTTGAGGGCACCTCATTGCACTTTCTCCATTGGAAGGGCACCTTAGAGGGCAGTTTATCATGTTTTCTCCACTGGAAAGGCACCCTAGAGGGCAGTTTATCATGTTTTCTCCACTGGAAAGGCACCTTAGAGGGCAGTTTATCGTGTTTTCTTGGTTTTCTATACTGGAGCTGCACCCTAGGGGGCACTGCATCGTGTTGGTGAAGGACACCCTAGACAGCAGCTAATCATGTTTTTGCCATTGGAAGGTCACCATAGAGGCACTTTATCATCTTCACTGGCACTTACCTTATCTTACTTAATTATGTTTTCATCATTTAAGGTCACAATATGGCACTTAATCATGTTTTCTCCACTGGAAAGGCACCCTAGAGGGCAGTTTATCATGTTTTCTCCACTGGGAAGGCACCCTAGAGGGCAGTTTATCATGTTTTCTCCACTGGAAGTGCACCCTATAGGGTACTTCATTATTTTTCTTACTTTAAGGGTACCCTATGGTGCTTTTTTGCATTTCTTCCACTGGAAGGACACCCTAGAAGACACTTTATTACATTTTCTACAGTGTAGGAGCACCATAGAGGGTACTTTATCATGATTTGTTCATTAAAAAGGGCACCCTAGAGGAAATTTATCATGTTTCTCCACTGGAAGGGAACTTTAGAGGGTACTTTATCATGTTTTCTCCACTGGAAGGGCACCCCAGAGTGTACTTAAGCATGTTTTGTGTGGTTTAGTCAACAAGATTTCAACTCATTCTCTCTCTTATTAATGCTAGGCCTTAACTTTATGATGCACCCTTTAAGTCTGAACCGCCCATAAAGCGTAACAGTCTTAATTGTATTTATTTGCTGTCAAAAACATGATATATTCATGTTATATATTTTGCTTAATGCTATAATCAATTTGTCTATAGGCTAATTAAAGCCTAATGTATTGAGGAAAGGGCAAAAATTGCTACGTCAAATGGTAGGAAAACATCAACTCTAATGTAATTATTAATAAGTTGTGAGTTCCTGACTGACATGTCTGGGCTCAAACTAAAGTTGTGTAAAGACTGAGGAATGTGTGAGGAACCTGGTCAAGCTGTGACCTGCGCCGGGTAGGTATACAGGAAGTGGAAGTTTGTTCGCATTAACTTGAAGTAGGAAAGTCCCTCAGTCTAAAACGGAAGTACAAGTTGCACATTTCTAACTCCAGACTGTATAAAATAGTAAGATACTGGTTCCCTCTAGTGTCCAAACTGTTGCTTTTAGTGACGGTTTTTGGCTCAGAGAGTTTTACAATCTGTCCAATATATGACACCCTATACACTGTTGAAACAGACATATAATATTATTAATTAAGTAATTCCATTGAGATCAAGATGTCTTTTGCAAGAGCGGATAAAAAGAACAAATTCAAACAACAAATATATCCAGACATAAAAAGAATACATTTACATATTCACCTGCTTTTGCAGGAGATCTTTATAAATAATAAAATAGAGAATGTAGTACTCTTCTTGTTGCTAGTGAGGAGTAGGATATTTATCTGCTGTAACACAAAAATAAACTGCATCAGGTTGTTTTAATGTAGAACGAGCAGCATGAGATTAAATTATATGTATTATATCTCCATATGCACAGCCATTCTGTACGATCATTTTGCTGTCCTCGAGACACAAACCTGCTTTGTTCCGATATAAAAACACACATTTATGTTTTGTTCCAAATGCGGTTTAGAAATTAAACTGCTCTGAAATCCCAGGTTTGTACAAGATATGGTGATATAAGGGAAAACTCGCTTTGCGTGAGGAAAGAAAAAGGGGTCATGAAGAGCAACAGGGGAAGGATCCTCCTTCCATTTCCAGGTTTAATGCACTTAACTGGAGGAGGAGGCGGCTTTTTTCTTACACATGGTACCAATTATGCTTGCTTTCACGGAATATATTGAAGTGAGGTGGGCTGACCCAAATGCTGATGGTATTCAGGACAACCCTAGAAGTCACATGCGACTCCGTGCCCCCGTGCAAACATGCAGAATTTGTGTATTTTAAATATCTAGTGTCTGACAAACAGATAATAGTCTGGTGTGCTGATACCATTAAAGCCATGACTGCTCTACAGGTCCAAGGATGTGCTTTATTTATGGTGAAAAACACCCCTTAATTCTGCTAATGCAAACCCTGAAAACTGCTCCTCTAATTTGTCTTTTAGCCATTAAGTCCAATGCTAAGCTTCCTGTTCTGTGTAATGAGAGGCGTACACAGGAAGTGGCTCTGAGGAGCTAATGGCACGTCTGCAGGAACACAAACCAAATGAGCCCTTAAAGCTGCAGTAGGTAGAAATGGAGCAAATCTGATTTTAAAAAGTTATCTTTCCAAAAAAAAAGCAACAATATCTTAACAGTAGTGCATGAGACAGGTAATTAGAGGTCGACCGATATGGGTTTTTTTATGGCCGATGCTGATTTATTGGAGAATCAGGATAGCCGATGGCCGATATATGATGGCAGTTTTTTGGGTGGCCGATATATTTGGGTGATTTTCTTTTTTTTCTTCCATCTGATAAAATATAACAGCTTAATAATAACAAATGATACACAAACTTTCTCAACTTTAGTAAACATTTAAATAGCACCTATGCTCTGTCTCTCCAACCTACATTTTGTGTCTGCACTGCACTTATATATTTTAAATACAAATAATGTATAATATAAATATTGAATACATGAAACAGGTAATCAAAAAAAAAAAAACTAAACTTTGTCAAATAAACTTTGGATGAAAAAATAAAGTTTCAGTGCACTTAGCAGCATTTATGTGCCTGCTCGATAATCAGCTTAATATGCTCAGACATCAGCCGATGCCGATTACGGGAAAATGTCAATCGGCTGATTAATCGGCTGATTGGTAAGATTTCACAGACCGGAGGAAAACAGCCAATCAGAGCTGAGCAGGAGCCTGTTGTCTCTGAGCAGCTGTCAGTCACTCGTGAGCTCCAATCAAACGGTCCTGGCAGCCGCGTTGAGATCAGTTGAGGGAATACCAAGCACCACCCACCAGCCGAAGCACAGCCAATAGGAATGCTCTCTCTCTGACAAGACCTGTGATTGGCCAGAGCCTCCTGTCTAGTTTTTTTTTAGCCATGAGGAGCTGCAGAAGTCTAGATCTCTCACATAACACTTGAGTTACAGTATAATGTTTGGTTATTATGAATGCTGCAGGTTTAATCACTTTAGGAGCCAAGCCTGAAATCCAGCGCTTTTCAGCTGCAGATTTCAGGTGATAATAAAAAAAGCCCCTCTTTAACACAAGCTTTAATCCATTATGTTTAACTTTCTGGTGAAATCTGTGACTTTAAACATACTGGCCATTCTTGGTCACCCAGTTTCACTACTGAGAGAGATGTTGGTTAATACCTGAGTAAAATGAGAGCACATTCTGGCAGATGTGGTTGTGTGATTCATGTAATTCACGCCCGTGCTGCTGACAGGAAACCAGACTTTGGTTTGCTTTTTTTTATCTTTGGTTTAGTAGTATGCATACCATGCATACCTAAGAGTTGGTTCTCATTCTCAATATAGCTAAACCATCCTGGGTGTTACTGTATATCACTGTATATAATAGTTGACACACTGGCTTTAAATGAGGGAATATGAACAGAAAAAGCTCCTTAAAACTACAAACCTGAAATATTTGTGCATTCTTTTAAATCATCTTTAACATAACAGCAGAATTGAAACAACAGCTTTATAATGAAACCAGATGAGACACTTTTAAGGGCAAAATAGACGTTTTGTAAGTGGCACATTAAAAAAGGTTTCCGTGCCAAATAGCGGACATACCGCGCCCTGCGCCGGTACCATTGTGATCAGCTCTGGACGCTGTGCCAAAAATAGAACAAGATAAACGCTGTTAACATCCACATAAACTCTCCGAGAACAAAAAAACATACGTTTTAATAGTGAACTTACCGTTTTCTTGGCTCGGGGTTTCGTATTTTTTTGTCTTACGCTTAAAGTTCACGTAACACCGCGCGTACTAGGAGACGCATCCCCTGCTCTCCTCCAGCTCGCAGCAGAATAGATCCCACGCCCCGCGCTGCCCATATTTGGTAAAGTGTTGAAACCCTCTCCAAGCCTCGGTAAGGTCATCGCAATTCCTCTTCTCAAGTGTTTCATATTGCGTCAGTTATATACAGTATATATAGAAGAGAAAATAGCCGTGCGTCTGTGCCAAAGTCAGTCTGGGATACTGAATGCAAATAGGATGGAATTATGTTTCTGGTAAAAGATCTGTGATTTAGTGTCCCCACATCTGCTTGTAGGCCTACTTGTGCCTCAGAATAGCAGAAAAAAACACTGTATTGGTTTTTTTCTTAGTTGTGATTTAATTGCAGAAAAAATATGACATTTTTTCTTTTTTTACGCAAGGAATTTTGCAGCAAACAACTGCAAACATTAAAGTTACATTTCTTCAATGCAAATATGCATTGTTACAATAAGTATTGTCTATTAAACTTGCAGCAGACAAAATATTTTTGGCACCACTTGGCGAAGAAATCCATAATAACCCATAATAACCTTTCAGGGTATTCAGGTTTCAGGTTGTCAGTCACAGGCAAACTTCGATCAAACTGTCAAATTTGCAGTGCTGATCAAACATGAATCAATATTCTCTTACTGCAATGCAAGCTTGGTGTTTCCTCAACTGATTTCAGCATAGCTGCCAGGTCACAAACTTCCTCATTTTACAGCTAAATAGCACAAGATGTTTCTGAAAACATATGAGGTGAGAAATAGGCATTACAGTAAGATAATATTGATTCATATTTGATCAGCGCTGCCTAGTTTGACTGTTTGAGTTTGTGAGTGATTGACAGCTGCTCTGAGATGGCAGGTTCCAGATCAGCTCTGATTGGTTGTTTTCCACCAGTCTTTGAAATCTTGCAGATGCCCGTTAGGAGCACCAGAGGACACAGAGACACGTGATTTTTTTTTTTTTCAGATTACCTGTCTAATGCACTATTGTCAGGATACAATGATTTTAAAATAAAAAAAAATAATGACTTATAATAACTGCTCCAGTTCGACCCACTGCAAGTTTAACTAGAGATAATAATTAATTGTTACATCGCCATGAAAATCTGTAAAATGGGTGCCATTCAAAGTGAGGCACCTTTTTTTAGTCCAAACAAAACACATAAAATTGAATAAATTATATAAAATTAAATAAGCATAAGAATAAATAAAACAGATATTGCAGTAATATAATGCAATAAGCATTGTAATAAGTCGCTTTAAGGTTAAATTACATTCTTCCGATTGAAGATGATTGAATTATTGCTGACAAATAGTGAGTCCAGGAAGAAGATATTGGGGTCACATTCGATGATTTTGCATAGCCTAGCTCAAATTGTTTCAGTCATGGGCAGTGATCGCAAAGAAAAATAATTAAAGGTGATATTGTCGATGGCAGTGGTTCACAACCTTTTTCGTGTCAAGGACCCAGGGCCAGCTCTAGCCCTTTTGGTGCCCTAGATTTGGAGCACCGCTCCAGGGTTAGAGTTAAGGTTCAACCCCTCCAGAACCCTAACCTTAGCCCCATAAACCACAAGATATTTATTGTCATAAATAACTGTATTTAAACAGCACACATATGTGGCCATGCTGATGTGTGTGAGAAAGAGAGTTACAGATGTGAAAAGTGTATTTCCTTATTTGTTCATGCCCACTAGCATTAAAAAAAAAAAAAAAAAACACTTTTCAGAGGGCAAACAGCACCCTCCCAGAAGGTGACACCCCAGGCGACCACCTATATGGCCTATGCCTTAAACCAGCCCTACAAAGACCCCCCATTTGATAAGATATCACTGCAGGCACTTGCATCTGAAAAGATTTTGTTTGTTTAATATCATTAAGACCAAAATTCTTACTACGACTATCAGGATAGTCACTCTTATTACTCTTACTCACCTTGGACTTATTCTTTAGTGAATTAAATAGTGAAATTAAACTATTCACACTTTTCTGGGGACCCTCTTTAGCTCCCTCAAAGACCCCTGATTTAGAACCACTGATCTATGGGAAGACTTACATAATATGAAAAGTACATAAACAGTATTATATCTTTACAGTAGTACTATTTGATGCAAAACATAAGAACATTAGTCTTCATATAGCCTGAATAATTCATATCATGGCCTATTTGAAAACAAGGATTGAAAAAAGGTTGAAAGTTTACTCTAAATAATTAATAATAATTAGTTTTAGGATTATTTTTTATTCCAGTTTACAGTAGCGTGCAGTACCACCGTGCACCCAGACGAGGGCGCTGTTTTGCTCTGAACGTGTGATCTTTGAGAACATGGTGGTGGATCAGCAGCCAGTCAAGACAGCAAGATAACAACACAGCAGAGATAATTATTTCAACAACTGGGATTTTAAAAAGACTTCTGGGTCTTCTGGCAGACCACAAGAGAGAGAGAAGCAAATCCGGACGGATACTACCATCGTGACTTGTAAAAGGACCTGAGCTGGAGCTTTACTGGACCCGTATTGCCTTCGAGCTAGCTCGCTAACATGCAGCTTTAGTGTTTGAATTTGCACGAAAACGGGACATATCGAGCTGGAATTTGCGTGGACGGCCTCTATTTCGACCACTTTAACATCCACGTATTCGCATGCAATTAAAGTCATGCTGGGTTTCCGCCTTGCAGACATAGTTGGATAGCTAGCTACCTCCAAAGGACCGACTCGTTGGCGCAGCTGAAAGCCGAAACTACGGCGCTTTCGGTCGGCCTGGGAACCAACGCCATGCCGCGGATTGAAACCGGCCTAGCCGTAGAGCTAACTTCAGGAAGCTAACGCTAGCTGGCTATAGCAGGCCGCTTCAGACGGTCGTTATCACCCCATAGTCAGCTAATTAGATAACTCAAAAGCACCTTTTAACTTTCATTCTGCACGGGGCTTTCGTTTTTATAAGCCCAAAGTAGCTAATGCCGGGTAATCTGCTAATTCGCTAGCTAGTTCGTTAGCAACAGTAGCGGCTAGGTAGGTTGTTGTTTACAGTGTGCTAGCATGTACATTTTGAATTACAGCTAGCTTGAAACGTGTTGTGGTGTTCTCTCTTTACTTATAAAACTAAGGTACGTTATTTTGTGTCTGGAGTAATTTGCATTAGCCAGCCACCAGAGCAGTTAATATCCAAATCACGTTGGACACTGGTGTTAGAATTTAATACATTTCAAGCAAGCATATGATTGAGATAACATCGAGGAAGTGCCTAGCTTGTATGGGATTATTTAGCCTGGCACAGCTGTTGAAAGACACATGTAAACAAGTCAAGTAAGGTTTTGGTTCTTTCATTACAAGGTGTCTCCATATCAATCAAGATAATGCTGTGCTGTTATCTGGGCGTCATTTATGCGTGTTAAAGCAGTTTGTTTGAACGTATCTGCCAAGAATTAGCCGTACACAGACACCAAAGGCATGGGAGTTGTTGACCTGGAGCATAGCGAGACATATCAGCCATTCATTCATGATTGATGACCTTTTGAGGGAGCAGACTGTCCTTTATCCGTTTCCCACTGCAGCAAGCCACCAACAGCCTTCCTTGTAGTATTTATTTTTAATCACTAATGGGATACTGAGGAGATTTGAGTGTTAGTTTTAGCAGTATTTTCTTTCCAAGTCCTGCTGACGCCTAGCTGAGGTGTATGGGAACATGAGGTGCACACTGTCTGATCTGAAACAGCCTTCCAGTAGCTTGAAGATCTGATCGAAGCACAACAGAGATCCCCATTGTGTGGACTGCAAACTGAAGAGATGATGATGGGGATGATGATAAAGGAGGCCCAGTGACAGTGTTGATCCCCGCACCAGGAAGCAGAGGAGTGTCACAAGGCTGCAGACATGAGTCTCCGCCAACCCACCTCTACACTGGACAGGTATGAGCCTCAAACCCACTACACAGTTTTTGTTTCTGTAGTTAGGGATACAATAATGTAGTGCTCCCAGATCGGCTTATTGACCTATCTTTATCTGACTAAGGTCCAGTCTGGAAAAACTAGTCACACAGGCTGTTTACTGGGCGGTGATAAAACTGCTTTCTCAAACAAGGAAGGGGGGGAGGCAAAAGACTGTATGCATGACAGTAGCAAAGCATGATAATCTTTAAGGTCTTATCGATAACATTTCTATGTAGATGAGCATAAAAGAATACATCCACAAGGCTTTTTAGAAAGTTGTCAATAATAATAATAATAATATGACTTTTCCTGGAAAAAAAATTGTCAATCAATCATGTTAAAACCTTTGGCAGGTCCAAAAACAAAGTTTGTTTACCTTGTGGAAGATCGATAGCCAAAATCTCGCCCCTTCTGGTGGACCACCATGGGACCATATTTCAGAAAAATTATGAACATGGCTAGAGAAAACTATTTTATGATTCCCTTTGAACACGACTCACACATGATGTTTGTCAGTTTAAACCAGAATATTGTCAAGAATGTCACAGTTTGTTGTGAAAATACATAATTAGAAAGGTCGCGCGGGTGATGTCTCTCTTTGAAGCTACGAAGCTTGTGTGTTTTGTACTTGGAAGTACTCACACCAGCGACAGTTCTTGCTAGTTCTTTCTCTTCCCGGCTAATAAAAAGTCCAGGAGTCGCTGGATAAAACGCATCCGGTAAGATAACGTTTCATTTGTGCGTAGAGCATAGATGTGCAATGTAAGACGAGTAATGTAGTTATTGTGCGCTCTTACACAAAACTAAATGATACTATGACAAACCGCATTTTTGTGCATTGTAAAATTTTGTTTTCAATTGACAAGCATCACATGTAATTCAAACAGGATGAAAAAAGTATTTGTCACTCGCTGTTGACTACGGTATATATATTTTTTCCGATATTGAAATTTCCCTACCGGAGATATTGCTTTAGAAAACAGATGATATACAATATTATTGTCCAAAAAAAGCTAAAGAGAGATGTAGATGTAAATATTTATGGACTGGAGACACATACATTGCAGTACATAAGTGGACACAATGACATGCTGAGATCAATAAATCAGTACAGTACAGTCTCGCCACCGTTTACATTTTGTTACCTTTGATTGAGGGCTGATTGCCCGCCGTGGGAGGAGTTTTGGTCTGGCTGCTTTTTGTGGACTGAGCCGGTCGTATTAAGATGGGAGCGGAGATTTGTGGCGTTTCCATTTTTAGCCCCGATTTGTTTATTGCACAGTTTACAAATCGCTACGTTCTTGCATGTTCTCTGGCTCTCCTTTTTCGTCAAAATGAAAACCAAAGAACTGGTTCTTTTTTCTTACCGTTTTGCTTTTCAGCTGCATGGGAATCTTGTTAAGTTGCTGCTGATGAATACCCAACATTTCCTGATTTGTGCTGCTTCGTAATAAAAGCTTTTAAATAACGAAATAACGGGGGACTCTTATTGTGAAGAATATAGGAAATGAAATGTGTCAATCACCGTTATATAGCCGCTCTTTTGAATAACGTGTAACCCTTAACCCTTACAGCTGACTTCATCTTCCCATCAGTCCGTCGCAAATGTATGCTCTCTCTCTCTCTCTCTCTCTCTCTCTCTCTCTCTCTCTCTCTCTCTCTCTCTCTCTCTCTCTCTCTCTCTCTCGCTCTCTCTCTCTTTCTGTCTGTCTCTTGACTACAAACAACAACACTTGCTATCATTAAGCACACAACCTCTACACTGAGTTATTCCTTAAAGGAGTTTGCGACTTGTATAGCACATTTTACCTCATAATCATCTTAAAAATACATAATTGCACAATGTTTTGTTCTGGCAGGGAGTCATCTCAGGCCCGCCAGGCCGGCAGAAACCCTGTGTTCAACATAATTGAATATATATTTATGATCTGAATATATTGCCCAAGTCTGATGACCAGTGAGCTTAACTGCCCGTCATGTTTCATTTTGCATTTTATGGCATCGCGACACAGAGAATCTGAATCAAGTCGTAGGATTTCCAAAGATTCCCACCGTTTTTGTTTGTACTGTTTCATTGACTATTTGTTGCTTGAATGTCGTGTTGTGACCCTTCACCCACAAGGCTAAAAAACTTGTTTGTTACTGTCAATCATCACCACATTCACCGTGCAGCGCTACGCTGTGTTTCTGTGATCACCTGTTTGGATGCATCTTTAACTTGATCATGTGTCTTTCCTGTTTCTCCTGCTGTCAACTTTGTGTGTGTGTGTGTGTGTGTGTGTGTTCTTGTGCACGTGCCACCGCCTCCCACCGTGTCTGTGTGTGTCATGTGACAGCAGGGCAGCCAATAAGAAAAACACCCACCCGTTCAGGTAGGACAGCTGTCCGGTGAGAGCTTACGTCAGCGTTTGGGGTTAATGACACCTTCAGATTGTACAGTTTTGGCAGCAGATTTTCTCAGTGGCTGCTCTCATTTCAGAGCTCCAGGTAGGGCTGCACGATGTGAAGATAAACCAAATAATCACAGTATTTTTTGACCAGATACCTCTATCGATATTGCAAGGTTGACCATTGGTTTCACAAAATTTGGCACAATGAGATTTTTGATAAATAATCATCAGTAATGTAGATAGTGACTAAGTGAATAAAGGCAACACCTACAAACTACACTTATGCAATATTACGATATCCAAAAACTAAGGCAGTATCTACTTTCTTATCACAATACCAATATATCGATATATTGTCCATTCTAATGATCCTTTTTATTATCAATAAATGCCTCCATTCATCATTCATTTTTAGATTAATCCTAAGGCGCAGACGCTCCAGCCTGACATTAAAAGAACCTTTAAGTCACCTTATGTCACCTGTGTCTTGGTCAGAAAGTTGCACTTGAACACAACACAAAGACTACAGCCAGCGGCCAACTGCCATGTACATCCTGCGCCCGCGTGAGATGAAATAACACTCCACGCCATTCACAAAGAGAACGCCATTGTTACGATACGTACATGAAACAAATCAGCGTTTGCATCACTCTCACTCACCACTTGTCTTCATTCCAGATGGCCATGTCTTTGTGAAAAAATCCCTGTATTGGACTTCGTGACTTTACTCGTTTGCTTGCTTTCCTCTCTTCCTTTTCTCTTCTCTTGCACTGATTAAGCTGAGCATCCAAAGATGAATCGGACTGATTTCTCTCATCGGCGGGCGCCACCGCCGATTTAACATGCCAAATTGGCCGAAAAACTCAGTGATGGGCAGACTAGAGCCAACAGACTGCCGACCGTCGGCTTGGTGTTTCAGGGCCATTAGTTTCCCAGAATCTGAAGTCAAGTCTTAATATTGCTTTTTATTATACACTAAAATCAAGCACTTCCCAAACTAACAGTTAGAGATGAAGATGTCATCCAAATGTCATCTTGTGAAATGTAGTTTCTGGTGAGAAGCTGAAATCAGTCCAGTTGTTTGAAGGAGATGTTTTCACAACAATATAAAATATAATTATAAAGTAATTTAAGATGGTCTGGAGGAGACAGGATTTGTTTGCACAGGAAACTTCAACAGCAGTAGTTCAGAGTACATGAAAAAGATATATTTTCAAGAACAACTTATTTTTTGTATTTGGTCCACTGCAGTATTGTACGCTGAAACCAAACCAGAATAAATGCAAAACCAAAGAAATATCAATTCCACTCTGGTTTGAACTAGCCATAACTGATTCTAGCATGTGAAAGTGCCTGAAAACTATCTGGACTGGTTAATAACTTGGTTAAATTGTAAACCAGTGATTGGACCTCTGGAATAATCCCTTGAGTGTTTACACTGTGAGCACTTGCGTCATACACTCTTGAATAAATATATTGTTGGAAGTCAATGCTGCTCTCAGTGTTTACAATCTGTAAGAGTATAAAGGGCGCGGGGATGATGGGAACTCTTGGTCAGTTTCTTGTCAGTGTCCTTTACCTTCAGGATTGGTTTTCATGCTGAATTTCTTCTCTCTTTTCCCCCCGTTTACCTGCCTTTTTCCCTGTTTTCTGTCATGCTTCGCTTTCAGCCCTTTTGCTGCTTGGTGAGTTTTCCCTTTGACTGCTTTCTTGTCGCTTCTTGTGCATTTTCTCATATTTTATACCAACATATCTGACCATGTGCTTGAAAAAAGTTTTTCTTCTGACATCCTTCTCTCCTCTCTTGTTGCTAAGTTTCTAATTATAAGCTCCTCTTCTTCCATTACTTTTTATGTGTCTCCATTCTCCCTCTCCATTTACTCCTGTCAGATCTCCTCTCTCCTAGAGCATTTAAATTACCCCGTTTCGTTGTTTCATGCTAAGCGTCTCTCTGTCTTCTCTCAAACCCAGGCTCAGCAGTCTGACCATCGGGGACTCGGAGCGCAAATCCTCTGCCACCCAGCAGAGGGAGCCATCGGTGGACATCCCTGCTGAGAGTACGGGTAATTGCGACTTCCCATCCATCCATCCATCGTCAACCGCTTATCCCGTTAGGGGTCGCGGGGGGGCTGGAGCCGATCCCAGCTGGCATTGGGAGAAGGCGGGGTTCACCCTGGACAGGTCGCCAGTCCATCACAGGGCACATAGAGACAGACAACCATTCACGCTCACATCCACACCTACGGGCAATTTAGAGTCATCAATTAACCCAAACAGTATGTCTTTGGACTGTGGGAGGAAACCGGAGTACCCAGAGAAAACCCACGCTTACACGGGGAGAACATGCAAACTCCACACAGAAGAGTCCCAAGCCGGAATCGAACCGGCGACCCTCTGTGAGGCGAGAGCGCTAACCACTGCACCACCGTGCAGCAATTGCGACTTCCTACGCTGGTTTATGTTTTTGTTTCAGGATCAATTTAAAATGTTTTTAAATTGATAAACTTTATCTAGTATCATTTAACCCTCTGCTACAGAAATGATCCGCTAGTGCCATCATTATTATTTTTTAGGACTGTCAATTATTTAAATTGTGATTAATCGCAAAATAAGCGTACATTTCACATCTGTTTAAAATTTACCTTAAAGGGAGATTTGTGAAATATCTAATACTCTTAGAAACATGAGTGGGCAAATATGCTTGCTATATGCAAATGTATGTATATATTTATTGTTGGAAATCAATGAACAACACAAACAATGACAAATATTGTCCATAAACACTCACACGTACTGACTTTATTATAAAAAAATAAAACCTCAAATCACAACATGGCAAACTGCAGCCCAACAGGCAACAACAGCTGTCAGTGTGCTGACTTGACTATGACTTGCCCCAAACTGCATGTGAGTATCATAAAGTGGGCATGACTGTAAAGGGGAGACTCGTGGGTACCCAGAGATCCCATTTACATTCATATATCTTGAGGTCAGAGGTCAAGGGACCCCTTTAAAAATGGCCGTGGCAGCTTTTCCTCGCCTAATTTAGTGTCGGTTTGGAGCGTTATTTAACCTCCTTCATGACACGCTAGTATGACCTGTCTGGTACCAGTGGATTCACCAGGTTCTAGTTTCACTCTAGCTTTAGTGAGCCCGCTGCAGTGTCTGAAAGATTGATTGCGTTAATGTGTTGAAGAAATTAGTGCAGTTAAAACTAATTTTCATTGATATGTCATTATCTCGTTTGACAGCCCTGATATTTTTGCTTATTGTGATGTAATTTCTTGGAGTATCTTCAAAAGCTTCATATCCCTAAAATCTGTATAGCCGAAGCTAAAAGCTTATGTAAGTCAATAAACCATAATAATTGACAAAAAGATTGAAATTTTGTCATACATAAAGAAGAATTGATCCAAAAATATTTCTTAACATGTTATTTCTACATTTTTATGATTAGCTTGAGTGAAAAGATGTTTTGTTTCTTTCTTAACGTAACGTAATAACGTCATCATGAGTGTACAACATGATGACAGAAGCTTTCTGCTGCAAAAAGAATTAATGCTCAAGCTGTTATCATTTTAATTCAAGGCTACATCCACACAAATATGTTTTCATTTTAAAACGCTTTCTCTGCTTTTGGGACATTTCAGAATTAATCTCTGTCCATACCACTCCTGAAATCATATATCATGTGACTGTTCATGTAAGGTTCACATGACGGCATGTGCCGAATCAGGGAACGATACGTTGTGACTCATAAAACCCAATAAAGACGCGAACGTGGGTGTCTGCATTATCGTTTTCAAAGGTCTCCGTTTTGGTCCGTTCAGACTTTAACGCAACCCCGGACATTCAAAGCTAAAACGTGGCCATTTTCAGTCGTCTCCGTTTTAGGTGCCTCAAAAATAGGGAAGAAATAGTGTGGCTGTAGCCTTCGATCACTTTAAACAGGGTCATGTAAACAACGATTAGCCGCAGGAGGTCTGGTTTTAAAGGGTTAATATCTCCCAAACACACTTAACATCCGTCTGTCCTCTCCCAGGTACTGGTCTTGTCCAGAGATGTGTGGTCGTGCAGAAGGACCAGCTCGGCTTCGGCTTCACAGTTTGTGGAGAGAGAGTCAAGCTAGTGCAGAACGTCCGACCAGGTACGACTCATTTACAGCTGATGTGTTGATGTTATCATAATCTGTCATTTTACACACAGTTGCTCCAGCAAACTTGTTTTTCTTCCTTTTTATCATGACATTATATATTAAAATTCGGATTAAATTGTCCAAATTCACAGGTATTTAAGTAAAAATCGAACACAACATCAGCAAAACTGGTTATTTTGGTGATTATTTTTCATATATGATATGGCCCAGATGACATGGGCGGTGATGATTTCATTTTTATCTCCGCCAAGGAGGTTATGTTTTTGCCGGCGTTTATCTGTTTGTTTGTTTTTGTTCAAGATAACTCAAAAACTTATGGACGGATTTTGATGAAATTTTCAGGGTGTGTCGAAAATATGAAAAGGAAGAACTGATTTAATTTTGGGGGTGATCCGGAAGAAATCCTGGATTCTGGATCACTTTGAAATTTTCGTTAACATTGGGGTCAATGGGACCCAAAAAATAGTTTCTCAATATCTCTGGTAATTGTTGCCCAAAGCTCATGAAATTTGACTCAGGGATTTACAATGTGGACTTCTATCAAATCCCAAAGGCTGATCCAGATCTGATCCAGATGACGGAGGTCTGCACTCTCCGAGTGCTTTTCTAGTTTCTTGACTGTGTTTTCTGTGTTTACATGAGCTTGTCTGTTTATGCCTTTACTCCTCTTAACAGGTGGTGCAGCAGTCAGGGCTGGCGTCCAAGAAGGGGACCGAATCATAAAGGTTTTTACTACTTTCCATTAGGGGTGGGTGGGGGGGATTCACATATGTATTGCCATTTTGAAATCATTTTTTTAATGCTAGAATCGATATATGATATTTGCATTTGAGTCTATACGGAGGCAGAAGGAAGTTAACGCTTTTATTGTGTTAGTCTGAGTAAATTGACATCATATCGATCCTGTATCTGTCAACCAAAACAAACCGCAGCCGACAGCAAAGTGGAAAACGGCAGAGGGTCCAAGTGGATACGACCTGCACCTTCACATTTTAAATCTGAAGTGGTAAACGGTACACATACAGTAAACAGTGGAAACACTCTGGATTTCACACACTGCAGGAAAAGCAGAGCTGGACATCACGGCTAAAGTTGCACGCTAACTGTCATGGACAGGAAACGTTATCGTAACGTGCAGTCAAACCAGCTGTCACTCGCATCTCTGCAATCAAATCAGCCGACGCTACAACTGTAGAGCACCCATACACTGACATTTATATTAAATGCATCCAAACGGCCCTGATTGAGCTGATCATGGATGTATAAAGAGAACAGAGCTGACGGGACAGCTAGAGACCACCTTGGAGATGTTAGAGGAAGTGGACACCTGCGACTATGTCCAGTTTTCAAAATAAGGTGTGAACAAAGGGAAATGTATATACAAAATACATATATGGAAATAAGATTGATTGGATTATCTTCACCAAAGGTACAAAACACTACATATCCCTTACAAATTAATAAGAAAATACCACTGATTTGTGAGGGAAATGTCTTTATTCTTTGATGTGTGGGTTGCTGGAAAAAATGTACGAAATAAACCTTGTAAATGACTGATATATTTGACTTCAGGACATCTCTGACTACACACATGCTCAAAATCAAACATTTTTACTGTATTTTACTCTATATTTTCCAAAGTTAATGTCTCTAGAAGTGTATGATTCAATTTTTTCCCATGGTCTAGTGTTAAAAAAGTTAACAAAATATTCCAATAAATCATATCAAATCTTAAAACATATTGAATCTGCACCCAGGTCTAGTTATAGTATCGAATCAGGAGGTGAATCGTCCCAGCCCTACTTCCATCATAGACACTAAATCAGAAAGTTGCTGGTTTCTTCCTGTTAAAGTGCTGATTTTCCTCTTTTCCATCTGTCTTCCTCTTTCAGGTGAACGGCTCACTGGTGTCCTCCATGTCCCATCAGGAGGTGGTAAAGCTCATCAAATGTGAGTTTGAAATAAGTGGGTTGGATATATTTCTATTCTTTTGCGTGTATTTATCTGATTTCATTACTGCTGTTTTTATCGTCCCGTAGCTGGAACCTACGTTGCTCTGACACTACAAGGCCCGCCCCCTTCAGCCGCCTCCTTGCCCTTAGAGCCCCTCCCCACCGACATCACACCCAATCAAAGGACGTCTCTTGGTGGGGAGGCTCCACCCCCTCCACCTCCACCTTTGCCATCTGGACCGAGCAGCGCCCCTTCCCAAAGGATCACTGGACCCAAACCACTACAGGTGAATGAAATGATGTCAGCTGGTATTGCATCGGTACTGAGTGAAGCTTTAAAGTGCGGGTCCATCTGTGTTTTTTTTTTTTTTTTTCCCCCCAAATGGAAACGCCCACTCAGCAAAAAGCAGTGACGTAGGTTACTAAAGTTAAGAAGAGTCAAAGTCAGTGTTAGCTGTGCTAAGTTTGAAAATAACTGAAAGATTGATTTTTTTAAGTGAGGTTGTATGTGTACTCCTTCGTTCAGTAAGGTAAAATTACTGTCTTTGTGACTGCAGTCTGGTGGCTCTGAAGAGTGCAAAGGGCTGTCTGACAGTGAGATAAAGTAGCAGAAAAACATATTTTAGCCACCTACAAAAAATAAATATCAGTAATAATAATAAAATAGTAATAGTAATAAAATATTAGTATTTTCACTGCTTTACCTTGCTGTTTCTGACGGGGAACTGAAGCAAAATCACCAGACTCCATTCACAATGAGTCATTTTACATCTAGAACACAGGGGTTGCTGATCCGCTGCATCAGTTGGTTATTTTATTTGTTATTTTGTGATGTTAGGCTCTTACCTACTGTGGCGTCCACACAGTAGTGCATTGCGCAGCTCCCATGCGCCAATACACTGACTATAAGATGTACAGTGTATATGCTGTACGTATAGCAGCGTCATCAAGCAGTAATCTATGTCAGCTCACATGGGAAAACGTTTTAAGACAGGCTTGTGAACATAGCATTTTGACACTAAAACATACATACTTTAACCAAGATTTAAATACAAAAGGAACACCACTGGGAAGCTACAGAATAACATGAAAACCTAATAAATAAGTAAATATATAGTGGACTTGCCTTTTTAAAATAATTGGTTTAAGCAAAGTAAAATATTGGTGAAAATTTCTGTTGTAAATGTGTTTTTTTAGGACCCAGAGGTCCAGAAACATGCCACTCAGATACTCAGGAAAATGCTGGAACAGGAAGAAGCTGAACTGCAGGTACGCACACAAATAATCTGTCCCGCTTCAATTAAGATAAGATAAGATAAGATGAACCTTTATTAATCCCCGGAGGGAAATTCGGGTGTCTTAGCAGCATCAACAACAACAGTACAGATAAATACAGTACAGTAAAAAGTAAAAGAGAAGGTGCAGTGAATGAAATAAGGTGCAATGAAGATAGTTGACAATAAAAATAAATAAGTAACAGTAATAAGTAAAGTGCAGCAGGTGGTGAGTATTGTATATGCACAGCATATGTATATGTAGTTATATAATTGTATGCAATTATATACATTTGGAATAAATACGGAGCAGATGATCAGTGACATGGGGGTCAGACCTTGGTTATGGAATTCTGACCCCTGCCTGCATTAACCTGTACATGCAAAGAAAATAGAGAAATCCATGTAAGGATCCATAATATCTCACATTATTATATGCTGTAGGATTCTGTATAACCGCGTGTTGCATTGTGCTGTCTGCATACATACTTACAAAGAGGTTTTGCAGCTAAAGTCTTGATAACTAATTGACAGGAGCTGATGGGGGAGCTGTCGAGGAACCCGTCGCCGTCGCTGGGGGAGCGGATTGAGAGCGCCAAGAGGAGAGCTCACCAAGTCAGGGTCAAGATTCAGCAAGATCTGGTGAGGAGACGTGACTGTTTTATCTGTCCTCTAACAGGCTTTATATGTTTATTAGATGATTAACTGTACATTTTTTAATGTCTTCAAAATCGAACATTTGTCAAGTATACAATTCTAGCATCAAATATGCTGCTTTATGCAAAAGTATGTATATATTTGTTATTGGAAATCAATTAATAACACAAAACAATGAGAAGGAGAGACCCATAGAACCCATTTATTCACATATCTTCAGGTCAGAGATCAAGGGTCCCCTTTGAAAATGGCCATGACAGTTTTTCCTTGTCAAAATAAATGAAAGTTTGGAGCGTTAATTTTTGTTTCATAGGATACCAGTATCTTCACTGTAGCTTTAAAATGAAGCCCACTGCAACCTTCTGAATAACGGCTGTTAATTGTACTGGCATTTAAACGATTGTGTGTTAACATGTTGTGAACTTTGACAGCCATAATATTTAGGTTTTAGTTTTACTTTTTTGACAGCCAATATGTCTGTTAATATTTCAGAATTCTGACCATATAGAGCAACTACCAGACATGTTTTAAACAACCATACAATAGCCTACATTTGACGTAACTTTAAAATAACTTCAATAAAAAAATAAATTAAATTAAAATTAAATTAAATTATAGGCTGACATTCAAATTTTTAATAGCTCACCAAAACGTGCTATAGTCTTTCCTTATCTGTCTCTCTCTCAAATACTCATCTCTGTAATTGTCTCAGTCCGAAGTCTAAAAGTCAAAATTTATTGAAAATAAATTCATGTTTTTATCCAATGAAATATTCAGCTTCAATTGATGTTTTTTTTTTTTTTGGCTTTACCTTTTCAAAAACAACATTTTCACTGTGGTTAAAAAAAAAAAAAATACATAAAATATGACAACAGAAAGCTTCATTTGGAAACCACAATAGATTAGACCTTTATTAATCCCACAGTGGGGGAACTTTGGTCGTTACAGCAGCACATTTAAAAACACCCAAGTGTACATAAAAATATATGGAAAAAATACATACAAATATACAAAGGATATACAAATATAAACAGATATACAGCAGTATATACAAATAAACAGGAATATAGACAAATATACAGGAAGATTTCCTATAAAAAAAAGAATAAAGTAGATTGATCTGAAAATCTTGGAAACTGTAAATTCACCGGATGGAGTATATATAAAAGTATAGATATGGCTTTGATTGTGAAAATGAAAGCCATTCGGTACCGAGCCACTCTGTTTCCCATTTCCAGAGCCAGGGCTGTGCATTATCGGACAGATCAGACAGCTTGTGGACTGTGAGGAGATATTTGCTGAATTTAACGAAAAGTGTGTTGGATTAGAATCACAGCAGAGGCATTTAAACTTTTGTAGAATATAAGTTCATATTTAATTTGTCTCGGCAACATGTCTTAGAATCACGGCTGTCAAAGTTAACATGATAATAACACTAAATCGTTTCAACACCACTGATTTTTTATTAACGCATTAAAGCAATTGACATTTTATAGGTTGTAGTGGGCTCTCTTTTAAAGTTAGTGAGGATTTTATCATCATATGAAACTAGAAAAACCAAAGAATCCAATGGTACCAACCATGTTATACAAGCTTGTCGTGAAAGAGTCTGCCATGTTATGATTGGAGCATATTTTTATGTTAAATGTAGTGCCTGTGAGGGTTTCTGGACAATATTTTGCCATTGTTTTGTGTTGTTAATTGATTTCCAATAATAAATATGTACATTCATTTGCATAAAGCAGCATATTTGCCCACTCCCATGTCCGACTCCAACTTCATTTTTTCATCCAAAAGTTAATCTGACAAAGTTTATTTTTTTTGATTGGCTGTTTCATGTATTGGATATTTAGTTTATACATAATTTTTTTTATTTATAATATATAAGTGCACTGCAGTGCAGACACAAAATATAGATTGGAGAGACAGACCACGGGTGTTGTTCAGTAAATGTCTACTTAAGTTGAGAAATTTTTTATGTCATTTGTTATTATTAAGCTGTTATATTTTATCGGATGGAGGAGAAAAAAAAGAAAATCTCCCAAACATATCGGCCCCCCAAAAAATCAGCATATCGACCATGGGCTATCCTGTTTCTCCAATAATTCGGCGTCCGTCATCGGCCATAAAAAAAACCCATATCAGTCAACCTCTAATTACTTACTTAATCACTAAATACTTGAATTGAGCCCTATAGCCCTGCTTACAATATAAGGCTATTTAATATGCAATTAATTAATTAATTTTATATGCTATTAATTCATTTATTTATTTACGTGGCATTCAAATTCACTGATCAAGTCATAAATTCACTTAAGTTCATGATGAAGTGGTCATTTTGTCACCTTAAGGTCTTTTCTCCTTGCATTAGGTATACACCACAGCAAATTAAAATTTTAGATTTGACATTTTCGAAGGTTTTTCAGTTCCACTCTAATGTCTTAAATTTACTTAAGTTTACTGCCTCGTCTGCTGTCCCTGATCGCTCCAAATAATCCATCAATCCAGCTTTAACAACGACATAAATTAACATTTTAACATTTGAACTGACGCTTTGTTCTGCTTCTCAAGGAGGGAACGCGATCCGAATGTGCCGCGAGCTACGTCATGGCAGGAGAAGGTTTGCATCTCTTTATATTTTACGGATTTTAATCAAATATCTTGGTGCTGCAACCATTTATTCAATCTAATGTTTAGTGTGCACACGTTCTAGTCTGATTAGTCTACATATCAGCAGAAAATACACAGAAATAAGTCAAATAAATGAAGCTTTTGTAATTAATAGTATTAAATGTTATGGCACCACTCACTACTCTTACAATATAGACCATACACACTGAAATGTAAGTATAAGAGGCTTTATTAGTGGTTTAAAGCTGCTGTGTGCTTTGGCAGGTCGACTTTCAGTGGACTCAAGCGAAGGAGATATGGAGGTAGGATACACAGTCATGCCTTTCATAAACTGGTGAGATTGTATGGGTGTGTTTGTATGTGATGTATCATCCCGTCCCCCCTCGTCCTCCCTGCTCCTCCTACTCCTCCCCAGGCCTTTGAGAGTCCCCACTCCTCCCCCTCATCCTCCTTCAGGACCCCACAACACCGACGGCAGAACTCCGACACACACCCCCTGTCTGATTCGGTGAGATGGACACACGCAATTGCATTCACATTAAGATAGATGATAAGAAGCTCACATGCAGCAGAACAGAAAAATACACTTTAACCCTCTGAGATCCGCAGTCTCTAGACCATTTTTTTATACTTGGCCTCAATGTATAAAATGACCGATGGTGACCTCTAGGATAATCACAGCCTCATGAAACTTTACAGCCACAAACTAGAGACCTGGAGCATTCAGAGGATGGATGGCTTTCCTAGGTAGATTGAAAATACGGGGGTTTCTGAGCATTTTCCAGAACAGAAATGCTCACCATCCAATCGCTGAAAAATGTAATTCTTGCAGAAATCTTAAAATGTCAAAAGTTTTTGATACCAAATCACAGCATGGCTTTTTCTATGGTGTTCCTCAAGGTCTCGGTGCCTTAATGTGGTATTTTGGAGGGATTATTGACAATTTTTATCAATTCTCGAGTGGTAAAAAATGGTTAAATTTACCACCAAATCTGTGTAACAAATGGTATCAACCCCAAAATTTACTGCGACATAATAGAGCGTGGGACTGTCTATCATAATGTTCTTTGCCCTTCTACACATTCACAATTTATATTAATTAATGAATTTATTCATGTTTATTTTTAATGACTAGAACAACATGATACACAGTACTGAGCTGCATCTCAAAGTAACCGTCATATTCCCAGCTTTCAGATGATGTACACCACTTCTATGTGACATCTAGTGTTGAGCTGCTATGTCCCCCTAAAGACCCCCTGTACCCCACTGAAAAAGACTAAAACAGGGCTACTACGGGTCTCAGAGGGGTAATTGTTCAGATTTTGTTTTGCAGATATACAGCAGCATTTTGAGTTCATACAAATACACAACCTGCATCACTTGCTGCATCATTCACTGTGCCAATCTTTAGATGTAGCTCTTTCCTCTTCATCTGGTCCTCTCCATTTCTCTCAGTGTGACTTGCGTATCGGTATAAAACGTATGAGACGAGCAGTGAGCCTGAGAAGATAAATTATCATCACAACCTTCAATTCACATCTTCCTGTCACTCAACTCTTTTTACTATATGGATAAAATTGGCTGATGTGCTGTCATTGTCCTTGAGTGTGTGATGAAGCGCTTTCTATTTGTTGAAATCTGTGTGTGTGTTCAAAGGGCGGAAAGGCCCAGATCATTGGCCCAGAGGAAGAGGATGAAGAAGATGATGGCTATGCGTTTAATGAGGTGAGCAGGACATGTTGTGACTTTAACTGATGCGCTTTGATGTTCAGCTTTCTTTCGCCACCATTACATTTGCAGGGTTGTCAAAGCGATAATGACGCGTTAACGCAAATTTGTTTTAACGCTACTAATTTCCTCAACGCATTAACACAACTTTTAGGTTGTAACATGCTCAGTTTTAAAGCTAGAGTGAAGATATTGGCATCATATGAAACTAGAAAAACGAAGGAATCATGTCATACTAAGTTGTTGTGAAGGAGGCTAAATTTTAGTGAGGAAAAATTGGAATGGCCATTTTCACAAGGGTCCCTTGACCTCTGACCTCCTGATATGTGAATGTAAATGGTTTCTATGGGTACCCACGAGTCTCCCCTTTACAGATATGTCCACTTTATGATAATCACATACAGTTTGGGTCAAGTCATAGCCAAGTCAACACACTGACAGCTGCTGTTGCCCGTTGGGCTAGAGTTTCCCATGTTATGATTTGAGCATATTTTTATGCTAAATGCAGTACCTGTGATAGTTTCTAGACAATATTTGTCATTGTTTTGTGTTGTTAATTAATTCCCAATGATAAATATATACATACATTTGCATAAAGCAGCATATCTGCCCACTCCCATGTTGACAAGAGTATTAAATACTTAACAAATCTCCTTTTAAGTTACATTTTGAACACATAAATAATGTGCGATTAAATATTTTCTACAATTGACAGGCCTATATTTTGTCTTTCATCTTGCTGTTACCTTCATCTTTCTCTCAGATGGACGGTCCATTCCAGGACATAGAGCTGTTGAAGTCCCGCCCGGCACACATGGCGGTGTTCATGAGATATGTCTTCACCCAGCTTCTCGACCCCAACCCTCTGGTCAGTCTATGTTAGAGTTGAACAAAGGAATGTTGGGATTTAAAATTTTTGGCTGATATTTTCATGCATGTGTGCTTGTTTGCATTCACGGTTGTGTGCGCCCACAACAGCTGTTTTACCTGTCGGTGGAGGCCTACCTGGGCTCCAGCCCTAAAGACGCCCGTGCACTCGCACCTCAGATCTGCTCCCATTACCTGGATCCAGATGCTGTATGTAGCAACATGACTTAATGATTTTAAACTTATATTCCCCAAATAACCACTTTTACAGTGTAACATGTTAAAAACATGAAAAAAAAAAGCTATTTATTTTATTTCTTTGCAGCCCCTGAAAATCAAAGTACGAGAGGAGTATCTCACAGATATAGGTAAGACGACCAAAAGCTAGTTGAGTTGTCGCTCAGTTTTTTTTTTTCATTTTTATATATATTTAATGTCACATGGCTGGAATAATGCTGAGGAAATGTCCCTGCTGACATAATGTGTCCATTGTCCCTTCAGAAAGTCGACTTCATGCCCAGGAGGACATCAGAGGACCTCTGTCTGAGCTGCAGCAGCAAGTGCTGCCGGACATCCAAGACCAGATACAGGACTACAGGTACATTAGTCAAGACTGAGAATACTGTACTTAAAGGGCGTGTTCAGGTTTTTAAATTAAAATTTTAGTCAAAGTACATATATTTTATTGTACTTTCAAAGACCTTCAAAATGCTTTCTGTCATGTGACCTGACGTAGCTTTCTGCATGATGACGTTGCTTATCCATAGTCTGTGTGCACTGCATACAGTAACCTAGATGGTGATCGGCATCCTCCCTGTTTGGAGAAGCACACAGGAGTACAGACAGATCTGAAACTCACCCAACAACAGACAAACTAACCAGTCGATGCAGTCTTTAGGTGGCAAATGTTATATGTTTTTCTGCTGCTCCTGTCTACAACCGCTTTACCTCCATCAGACAGCCCTTTCCAATGGGGAACTGAAGCCGTTATCTGGCTCTCTTCAAAACCACCAGACTCCATTCACAAAATGCTAATTTTACGATGCAGAACACCGGAGTATACATACAACTTTACTTCAAAAAAATCTGAACTAACCCTTTCAGTTATTTCCAAACTTAGCACAGCTAACTCAGCTAGTAGCATTCACATTATTCATAACCTTATTGATAAGCTTACTTTGGTAACCTACGTCGCTGACTTTTGCTTGACAAAACCGTTTTCAAGAGCTCACGTTAACCTGTTAAGCTTGTGCTTCGTAGGAACAAGCAGATGATGGGCCTCGGCTCTCTGTTTGGAGAAGGAGACCTGCTGCAGCTGGATGGAGACCCGGTGAAAGAGAGGCAGGTGGTGGACAGACAGGTCACCGCCCTCTGGGAAATACTGTGAGTCAATCACTGCTGTTGTATCATGTTTTTTTCTGTCACTAAAAACGCAAAATTACAACAACTGTGTGTACATGTCGAAGGCACGGGTTCACTTTCTGGACTTACCTTTATCTGTCAAACTGGTGAAGATCTGTGTAGTTTTCCTTGCTGTAATCATGAAGTGAATATTAACCTCCACACGCTCAGTCTGTTGAACCAGGTTTGCCTAGCAACAGGGTCAGATGTGTGGGACCCAATAAAATAGTTATTACAAAGCGACAGAAGGAGCTCACCCAGGCTATCATAACAAAGGTCATTACCACAGCGGCAAAACCCGCAAACCACATGACTTTATACTCACACAGGCCGCTTCCCATCACATGACCGCTGCGCTACAGTTTTTTGAATGGTTGAAGAATTAAAGTGGATATCTCATTGAAAGCCTGTTATTATGTCTCACTCTCTGTTCCTGTTCCAGATCAAAACACGAAGAGGATAGAAGGTAAAACAAACGTCTTGTCTGTTGGAGTTAAATGTAATTTAACAGCAATCTGTCTGTTGGTTCTTTAACACCTTTTTTTTGCCCCTTGTGGTCTCTTCTCCTCACGTTTCCATGTTTGTCCCGTCTCTCTTTCTCCGCCCCCTCGCTCCTCTCCCTCAGCTCTCCTCTGGCGTCCGCCGTGCACCTGTACCTGCGTCATTCCGGTATCAAGCTAAGAGACTCCAAGGTCTTCCCTGGTCTGAGCACCGAGAAGGAGAAGTGGCTCGCTTTCTTAAAGACGAAAAAGGTGAGCGGCAGCCGCCCTCTAAAACAAAACAAAAGCAGGGATGGAGGGGAAGGGAAAGATGTTGCATGTATCTAAATAATGTCAGGTAGTAAATTATGCAAGAACAGAACGCATGCTGCAGGATGAATTGTGTTGCAACTACAATTACAGTATCAGCTCTGATCTGTGTGGTCTGGTCCTCTGCTGAGGTGTTTCTTATTTACACACAGAGCTCACCTGTAGAAGTCCGGCAACCCGGTCTGACTCCTCTGTTCTGGTGTTTTTGTTTCACCTTATGCCCTTTCTCGTCCCAAATTTGCACATATGTGTAGGTTTTTAAATGCAGGCAAACACTCTGAAAAACAGGGTTAGTGAACAGCATAAGGGGCCATCGAAAATGTTACGATGGTTATTTCTTCCCTCACGCAGGCGGCAGTATGTTTTCGGGTGTCCGTCCATCACGTATGTCTATTCGGTCCGTTCACATGAACACGGTATCTCAGGAACACCTGAAGGGAATTTCTTCAAATTTTGTGTGTTCACTTGGTCCGATGAACTGATTAGAGTTGGGTGGTCAAAATATATGCCCTCAATGGTATCGAATATCGATTTTTTTCAAGGTATTGTATCAAAGTTAGAAATTTCAGTATTGTGACAATACTAGTCAACGTAAAGGGCACTGTGACCTCAGGTCCCTCCCATTCTCTTGAGCGCGATATCTCAGCAGGAACGTTGAGAGCGGATTTCTTCAAATTTGGCACAAACGTCCAGTTGGACTCAAGTATGAACTGATTCGATTTCAGTGGTCAAAACTCAAGGTCACTGTGACCTCACGAAACATGTTTTTGTCTGTAACTCAAGTATTCAAATGTCCAATGGATTAAAATATGTAAGTGTTGATATTTTAGACAGACGATGTAAACTGCAACTTGACTGATTTGGTGAGAGATTCGACCGTGAGGCGGTAATTCTAGTTTTGTATCTGTTACTTATTCAGTCTCTCGTCAGACTCGGTGCCAACTAATGTGGAGCAGTTTTGGAGGATTGCGTTGACGGATGGAATTGTGGGAGAAATGACAGAGAAAGCAGGGCAAAAATTATTGCGTCCACCCGGGTGTCATGTTTCCATCACCGTCGATCGGAGCTGGAGCCGATAAACACCCGTGACTACTGCAGAGTAATTTGTCCAGACCTGCAATGATTAATCACTTAGTCATCAACTATTAAATTTATCACGATCTGTTTTGATAGTCTGATCAGTTTGAGTCATTTTTGAAGAAAATCAGTCAGAATTCTCTGATTCCAGCTTCTTGAATTCACTACCATTTTTGCACGAAAAATGATGCAAACTATTAATAGATTATCAAAATAGTTGGCAATTACTCTTACGTCCATTGACTAATCCTTGCAGCTCTTGTCTGCATGACAGACGATTAGTCAACTAATTGATGATCAGTATAATAATCTCCATTTTTATATTCAAAGAAAGAGAAAAGAAAGAAATTTTTCATGCAAAAATTGCAGAAAATGATGTTTTCAGCCTCTCAGATATGGAGATATCCTGCTTTTCTCACTTTTTTATATCATATTAAATCTTTGTCTTTATCTTTGGGTTTTGGACACAACGAGACATTTAAAGACATCACCTTGGACATTTTTCACTATTTATTTTGTAGACGAGAGCATTAATCGGTTTGATCAAGAAAATAGTTGGCAGATTAAACAATAATGAAAATCATAGTTAGTTACAGCCATAGATGACACTAAAGCTGCATTTATAATCTTATTGGTTGTCAACTATTACATTAATTGATAATTGCTCAATCGGTTTGAGTAATGAAAGTCAAAGATCTCTGTTTTCAGCTTCTTAAATGAGAATATCTTCTGTTTTCTTTACTCCTCTGTGAAAGTAAACTGAATATCTTTTGAGTTGTGGCATTTTATAGACCAAACAACTAAATAGTCAACAGGTTAGTCTACAATGAAAATAGTTGTTAGTTGCAGATACAGAGATATACAGCTTATTGCAATATTTTATGTGGCAATATTGTATTGATATGCGGATGTCAAATATCAAACTGTTAACCTCTTAGGAGTCCTTTCAGGGGTTGTAGCAGGCTCAAAACCTAAGGAATGGATCGGTACCAACCATGTCATGCTAGCTTGATGGGGGGGAAAAACAAATAAATAACGCTCCAAAGTTGTGCTAAATTTTGGCGAGGAAAAACTGGCATTTTCAAAGAGGTCCCTTGACCTCTGAACTCAAAATATGTGAATGAAAACTCAGATGAACAGAGTGAAAACTGTATCTTAGAAGAATAATGTGTATATACATTGATTATTTTGCATGGCTTCATGGTTCCTCTCTCCACAGCTGAGTGGTAACAAGAAAGAGAAAGATGGAGAGGATAAAAAGAGAAATCCCATCCTGAAGTACATCGGCAAACCCCGGACCACGTCCCAGTCCAGTAAATGCAAACACACACACACATTCATGTGTAGAACTGGGGGAAGAAAATAAAGACATTAAACATATTTATTTGTATCACTCTATAAATCATTATAACCTGACATCTAAACCCAGTACAGAGTCAGTATTTAAAATGCAAATATATGAGTCTATCTGTGAAAATCAGCTGACAGTATTAGTACATCGGTGCACCACACCAGAAGCATGCGAACACAAACGTGATGCTCTCATTTGTATTCATCAGACAATATTGATTTAATTATGTCAGCCCTTTTATTGTTTTTGCAGGTTTGTTTATTGATTTATGGGTTTTTCACCGTGTCTCGTTCTGATTTCGTTTTTTCTTTTTGGTTCATTTTGTTTTTGTAGCATTCCATGTCCCGTTGTCACCCACCGAAGGTACACGTTTTATGTTTGTTTCTACTCTTATGTTAAATTTGAAATTAGAGTTATTCTTCATGGCATGTATGTCTGAAGAAAGCTTGTGTTCCTCCTTATTTTAGCCCTTTCTGCTGATATGTGTGCATGGACTATTTTATGTAATTAAGCGATATGTGGGTGTGCAGTCCGTCCTGGCAGTGTGAGGAACATCATTCAGCAGTTTGAGAATCACACGGAGACGGGAGAGGAGGGAGGAGACGCTGCCGACCCCCAGAGGCTCTCGTCCAGCAGCCTGGGAGAAGACGGCATGGACAGGTAGCGCTCTTACACCTGAATTACAGTATATATTGAGTAGGGGTGTCACAATTTGGATTCTGCTTCGGAAATCAATCGAAATTAGGTTCCGATCTGGAATATCAAAATCAAAAGTAGGATCATTTCTCGCCTACTTGCATACATCTGAAGGAAAATACAGCATTTGCATTTTGGATCATAGAACCGCAAACTACTCAGTCCAGCACTCGGGACTAGGCAGGCATGATAGGAAATGTGGGCCATCCCTGTCGCTGCGATACTTGGAGCACTTCCTGTGTGCCTGTAGTTAGTTAGTTATGTGTTCTTACTCATCATAACTCTTCTACTTCTACTTAGTTTAACATTCAGTCATTGTGTCTCCTGATAGAACAACATCACAGTTGTTTTTCAGCCTACGTGTATGTTTTTTCAACTCACATTATATGATATTGGTAACAAGCTAGCGGGCTGCCGAGTGCCGTTTCTCAGCTCTGCGCACAAGCTCCGCCTCCGAGCTCAGTGACAAACGATCAGAGGAGATAAAGAGGAAAATAAAGAGAGATGAGAAACAAGGGTAATGGTAAATGACAGCTTGGTAGATTACAGCACACTTGTAATGCACTGCAGAAGGATTTATGCTTTGTTTTTGTAATGATTATGTTCTGAGGTTGATATTGAAAAGATTGTACATTGTAGACTGTTCTAGTCTAATTTTAGTATAATTTTCTAGTATAAATGACAGTTGTCAGGGCGTAAAGTCATCTGTTTATCTTTAGGAATCAAGGCTCCATAGTGTAACAATGGCATGTTTAAATCAAATCAAACTTTAAAAGTCAAATCGTGACACCGCTAATATTCAGTATGTAGCATATAACTGAAAGTGTTTGACTGATTTAGTTACGCTGTTTGTTTTCTTTCTCGCAGCCCTACGGTCTCAGTACGTCTGGCACGCAGCGAGTCCCTGAAGGCTCAGGGAGAAGGCCGTCGGCGGGGCGTTGTCTCGGGGACGGAGTCCGTCCCCCGCTCTCGTAGCGATGTGGACATGGAGGACTGCGGGGAGGAGAGGGAAGGGCCGGGCCTCAGGCCGCTGCAGCACAGCACGTCATCATCGGCGTCCAGCAGCTCTGCACGGTAAAGATTCACACAGCCGGATTCGAGTGTTTTCACACAAATATTTTATTGGAAACATCTCAAATTTATTTGAGGTCATACATCAGACCGGCAATACATCATCCAGAGGAGGCTTGCGTGACCACGCCCCGATTGGGGGAAGACAATCCTGTGTCCCTCGTAGAGGGTAACGGCGTAAACAGAAGAAGTTGAAACATGTCTACTTTAAACAAACCACTGCTAGTAATGACACTATGCAGAAGAGTCGCCATGTGGCTGGTTGCACCAACAATAAATCCAAAAATGCTGATCTGTGATTGGTTCCCCTGCCGTGTCCTAAAAAAGATATAGTGGCAGGGCTTTCATGCTGAGATTTGAGGCACTTATGATATGTGAATATTCACTGTCAGTATGCTAAATCACTAAATGATGCTGGTGACAGTGACTAGCATGGCATGCTAATGTTAGCTTGAGTGGGAGGCTTCTACAGTCCTACATTAACGCTACAGCAGCATCAGACTCCAACTAAATCTCATCCTATTGATCAAACAGTTGGCTATTAACACATTGGTTATTTACAGGTAACAGAATTCAGTTGTATATGTATAAAAGTCTGGATAAGCAATATCCTGTCTCTGTGTTGTACAGGGGAAGAATTATTATTAATTATTAGACATGCATAAAACAAATACTTGTTTAACAAGAGATGAATGCTTATGTATTTGTCAAAATTGCAATCCAAACATTTAATCGCATTAAAGTCGATGGGATCTTCTGTTTTCTTTCACCCAAAATGGGGGCACAGCCTCAACTTTTTTCCAAGTACCCGTATGTGCCCGTCTGATGTACACTAAGATACAGACATTTTTGTTTTTCATCCTTCAGGCAGGGATAAATTAAAATAATTATGTAAGCTTCAAAGAATCCAGACTCCCTTTAACTCAAACACCCGGGACGTTACCCCTGGAAGTGTAGGTTTTCAACTCATGCCATCTCTCTCTCTCAAACTCAGGTCTCTAGAGAACCCTACACCCCCATACACCCCTCGGTCTAGACGCAGGTGAGTTTCAGCATCATCCCCGTAGATGATCAGTGATTTCAGTAATTAGAAATAAAGACAGCTGACTTCTTTCTCGCATACAAAACCCCTGAAGATGAAACATTTAGTTTCATGTCTCCCCATAATGTGAGAGTTTTAATAGCTGTGTTAGTGTAAAAATTGTGTTCGTGACTCTGTAGGAGCGTAGACTCGCCTTTGGCCCTGTTGCCAGACGCTGCAGCGCTGGAGGAAGAAGTGTGCGACGGTCAGAACTGGCAAGACACAGTTCCCCCTCAGCTCCTCGCCACCATCAGTCCAAGGGAGGTGGACCGACAGGCCGTCATATATGGTACGAGTCAAATTCAACATATGATGTCATTAACCTAACAGAAATAACTCCACAATCATGCGTGGTAGTGCACTGATTTTGATTACTTTCTCCGTTTGTCTGTGTCTTGTCTTCTTTATCAGAGCTGTTCACCACCGAGGCCTCCCACCTGCGGACCTTGAGGGTCCTGGACCAGGTCTTTTTCCAGAAGATGAGGTCTGTGCTGAACTCCGATGAGCTGGCCTGCATCTTCCCCAACCTGCCTCAGGTCTATGAACTCCACGGTCAGTCTGTGTGAAAATGAAAATTTCCAGTTGCAGAAAAATCTGCATCTGCATCTCACTCATTTGACTGTACATTGGGGATGTCATGGTGAGGGCAATTTCTCACCAGTTGATTAATAAACTGTAGGGGTGGGGAAAAAAGCTATATTTGCTTCATTCGAGTCTGTGCGGCGGTAAAAGGAAAGCTTTTATTGTTGTAATCTGAGTAACATGTCATATCCGTTCCTGTTTCGTTACCAAAATAAACTGCAACCCACTGCTGGGAGCCAAGACAAAAAAAAGTATAAAACGGCAGAGTCTGTGTGGATATCACCTGCACTTTCCCATAATCTTAAGTGGTAAACACTTCACATACAGTAAAGTATGGAAACACTTAAGGTTTCAAACATTACAGGGAAAGCAGAGCTTCATCATGGTTAAGGCTGCATGCTAACTCTGCCATGGACAGGAAATGTTAATGTTGTATTGTAGCAGCATGCGGTCAAGTCAGCCACTCTCATCTCTGTGGTGAAATCTGCAGACGCTACAACTGCAGAGCACTCATATACTGACACTTATTTTAAATACATTCAAACAGCCTCGATGGAGCTGATCATCGTTGAATAAAAAAAACAAAGCTAACGGGGGAGAGAGGTGGTGACAGACTTGGTGAAGTTATCGGAAGTATACACATGCGACAACAAAGAGAACTGTATATACAAAATACATATATGGAAATAAGATTAATTGGATTATATTCACCAGAAGTGTAAGACATGACATGTCCTTTGTAAATGTACGTCTTATTTGTGAGGTAAATGTCTTTATTCTTTGATTTCTGGGTTGCTCGAAAAAATAAGAAATAATGCCTGACAATGACTGATATATTTGACTTCAGGGCATCTCTGACTACATACATGCTGAAAATCAAACATTTTTATTGTATTAATTTAGCTGTTTTCCAAAGTAAAAGTCCCTGGAAGTGTATGATCAACTTCTTCTTATGATCTAATGTTAAAAAAATTAACAAAAATCGCAATAAATCATAATATTGAATCTACAGAATCGCAATGCTTCAAAATCTCAATACATATTGAATCGGCACTCAAGTACTGTTATCGTATCGAATCAGGAGAAAGGTGAATCGTCCCAGCCCTAATAAATAAATGACAACACTGGTGTTCCCATTGTTAAATATTGCTAAATACGCACTTTTGCTTTTTGCTTAGACACCAAATCCTCCGTCATCGTCTTGTCTGTCAACTTTCTTTCGTCCTGTGTGTGAAATCTGACTCCTGCTACTTTGTGTGTTGTTGTTTCATACAATTTCACTTTCCGTTTGTAGTGTATTGATAACATGCCACTGATGCACCAAATTCAACTAAATGGGTTTTATTTCTATTTAAAATAGCAAGTGATGGTGGGTACGGTGGGCAAGTAATGTAATTGAGTGTGTCTGAACACCGTGTAACAATACTACCAACTACCGCGGCAAGCCTACTGTACATACAGTATGTCTATTTATTGCAAGTATAGCTGCATATTTTCTCCTGTGGAGTAAAAATTTATGAGGAATATGATATGTTTTCCTCATATTTTCTCATTGATCTTGTTTGCATAGCCAAGACTAGGGATGCACAACATGTATTGGACCTGATATATTATCGACTGATAATTGGAAATTTGTATTTTTTATGTATTTTATTTATTATGTATATTCTGGGGCTGTCAGTCAATTAAAATATTCATTCGTTATTAATCTTATGATTGCCTATTGTCAATCACGATTAATTGTAAGTTAATAACACATTTTGTATTGTTTTTTTCAAGTATTAATACTCTTATCAACATGGGACTGGGCAAACATGCTGCTTTATGCAAATATATTTATATATTTATTATTGGAAATCAATTAGCAACACAAAGCAATAACAAATATTGTCCAGAAACCCTCACAGGTACTGCATTTAGCATGAAAAATACATTCAAATCATAGCATGGCAAACTTACGCATAATAAACGCAGAGAAGACTGTGTGGTGTGGATGTTTTTCACAGTTTCAGAGGTACTTCACTAGAAAAGAACATTTGAAGTCTCTTCTTTTTTGTGTGTTAACAATAGTGATGCCAGTTACATTAGATCAGGTCAGAGTTGGGTGTTATTGGTTGTTGAAACTGCCTGGAAAGCATCCACATTGCTCATCCCTAGTCGAGACCATTTTAGGTGATTTTCAAATGAAGAAACAAAACTTTAAGAAGAGAAAGCATTTAAATAGGAGTGTCACTGCTTTCTGCTTCTCTCTGTTTGCGCAATAAACTGAATTGTACTTTAAGTCAACATATATTCATAGCTGTTTGTTGCTAAGTAAATAATAATATGTGAAGCAAATGCAAAGCAAACGTTGTGACTGTTCTGTGTAATCTCAGCCTGCAGCTTTACTGAGTCAATATGTATTCTGGGCTTTCATTAAGAGCCGACAATACAGTATATTGCGTGATATTGTTGCCATACTAGACTAGCATTTAGCACTAGATTTATGGATTATCTTTTTGGTAGTATTTGAAATAATTTAACTGCCCAAAGATTTTTTTAATGTTGCATCTGTATCTCTTCTTTGTAGCAAGTCTGTGCGAGGCAATGAAAAAGAGAAGAGAATCTCCCATCGTTCAGGACATCGGGGACGTCATGCTGGCCAGGGTGAGTTAAATAATCATTTTCCATCTTATCATTTCACTTGTAATGTGAAAGGTGTTTATGTGCAGTGCGGTCAGTATGTTAATAGTGGTGTGTGTTACAGTTCGAAGGTGCAGCTGGAGAGGAGTTTCAGGAACAAGCGTCGCAGCTGTGCAGCCAACAGTCTCAGGCTCTGGAGCTCATCAAAAATAAACAACGCAAAGACCCTCGCTTCGCTCACGTTATCCAGGTACACACACATCCACTTCCATGCCTCACTCAACACATGCTAGCTCCTATATGGCTGTATTGGCAAGAATCTGGGGTGATGATGCATATCACAATACGGGTTACGTTTCAATATAACATGATACATTGCGATACTGTAAACAAGGCGATATATTGCAATTTTTTAAAATCTAAATTTTGGAAAACTGTCATATGAAGAACACACCACCTTATCCTGAAGTCTGTGCAACTTTTTATGCAATCACAACAGTGGGATCTGCATTTATCACATTCCCTGTACCATCTAAATATCGTAGCATTACAGTGAGAGGGCATATACACTGTGAGGGCGCATCGCTTTGCAAATGAATAAAGTATTGACTGAGTTAATCTTTACATGGAAACCGTTGATTAAATATTGAAACAGCACACAAAACGTAACATCTCGATACTCAATATTTTCATACACCCCTATGCTCCTGTCAACACATCACTCAAAAATACTTTAATTATAATTTCATCACTACTTTCTGTAGTCAGTCATACTTGGTTAGGTTTTACCAAGATGATGTTAGAATCAAATTTTCTTATGATTAATATTAGTACTACTGTATGAGTAGTACTAGTAGTGTTTTAGTAGCTCAAGTGGCAACAGATTGGTTTCATTTTCTTCAGAGACGAGCATCTAGGGATGTCACAAGAACCGATACTTCGGTACCAAGTCAGTGTAAAAATGCAGAAAACGTAACGGTACTTGTTTTTCCACAGTACCGCTGGTCTCGAGACTCTTCGTCCCGGGTACGATAGAAAATTTCCCTGCTAATGTTACACTGTGAACAACAAATCTGTGTGTAAATCGGCAGGTGGAGAGCTAGTTGACATTAGCAGCCTGTTAGCAGCATGCTCCATTTATTAACCTGCTTGGCTAATAAATGGAGCTAACAGCTAACATACGAAGGTTGCGTTAAGTTACATTGTGATGCTTTGAAGCTCTACTCAGTAAAAATGACTGATGACAATGCTATCATGACGTGTTTAAAATTTAGTTTTTGGTGAGAAACTTGAGGCAGATTATCAGGGATTAATAATAAATGCGAAAAAAAACAGTATACAAACATTAATAAAGGAGTGTATGTACAGTACATGGCATATGTACATGGGATTTATTGTTCTTTTTTTGTTTTTTACCATGGTATTGAATTGGGTATCGAGAATCATGGAATTTCCCTGGTATTGGTTTCTGGTGTCGTAACATCCCTACGAGCAATAACAACAATGCAGTTAGCAACATAGCTACCGCTAGCTGCCTGGCTTCTGTCCAAAGCGAGAAACAACTGAAAGAATCCCAAATTGAACTAGAAACCCCAATCTCAGCGCTATGATAAAAGCAGACCAATACACCCGATAGTTTTCATAAAGTCGGGTTTATGCTGGTCATAGTGTCCTCGGCGCGAGGGTTCGTCCTGAAGTTGTTGCAGCATTTGGTCGCACAGCTCTAAATTTTTGTAACGGGGCATCTGCAGTATGGGTTGGCTGGATGATTTTCACAATAAGATAAAAGCAAATAACTTTAATGGAGAAGTCAAGTAACGAATTAGATGGCCAGTTCGTCTTTGTTTGTTTTTAAGTCCTTTAAAAGCAGGAAATCTTCGAAATCTATATTAGAGTAAGTACTTTGCCAGCCGAATCGTATTGTTTACAGGATATCAAACCTTTCAACCATCATTTTATTATGATCCATTTAATACTTGATCTTTATTACCTCCGCCAAGGAGGTTATGTTTTTGCCGGTGTTTATCTGTCTGTTTGACTGTGTAACTCAAAAACTTATGGACGGAAGGCTGATCCAGATCTGATCCAGATGGTGGATTGTATAGCAATTTGTATAAAAAATGGGGGTACTCTTACATTTTGGCTCACCATGGTACCTTGCGCGAGTATAAACTGCTGGAATAGGCAGGTTTTGTTACTTACCGATCAAGGTTAGTAGAAAGAGAGTTTTTTTTCTCCGTCCTCACCTTCTTCACCTTCTCTGCCAACGGGGCTCTTTCGCTGGTGAGAGTTTCCACAGTTAACATTAACATTACCATTTCCACTACCTATTGAGTTGTAAGCTATTTTGTTAAGTTCCCTCTCAGTGAAATGCTCTCTTGTAAGCAGTGATATAGTGTATATGCCTAGGGCTTTTATTGTGAAAGGTAATAACAGAAGCTTTACTGTACTGCCATTGGTATTGATTTATATGTCATTATATTTAATAATCTGTGATTTAAGACAGCTGTTTCTCCGTAGATGCTTCTTTGTCTAACATCAGTCCTAACCGCCATAGTCGTGCAGCCTTGGGCTTTACGTGTTTGACATTTGTTCAGGAGTGTGAAGCGAGTCCTCACTGTCGGAGGCTGCAGCTCAAGGACCTACTGGTGTCGGAGATGCAGAGACTCACCAAGTACCCCCTGCTGCTGGATAACATCATTAAACACACTGAGGGTGAGGAGGAGTCAAGAGATGCATCATATAATAATCACAAATGCAGGAAAATATGCCAAAAAAGTGTGAAAAGTGACGTTTATTCTTTTTTTTTCCCCATTTAGCTGGTTCGTCAGACCTCCCCTCACTTCAGCGCGCTCAGGCTTGTTGCCGAGGGATACTGCAGGTTGTTAACGAGGTGGTCGGGGAAACACTACATCGGCAACGCCTCAGCCAATACCAACGCAGACTGGATGCTGCCCCTCTATTCAAGGTAGTTAAATAATTTATGCTGGTTAATCTGTTTTTTTTTTCCCCCTTCCTTCCTCCTTCATATTGTGATTTACCTAAAATGCTTTGTTTGCTCCTTTCCCTCACAGAGTCTGGACCTCACCACTAAGAGAATGATTCACGAAGGTCCTCTCACGTGGAAAGTCAGCAAAGATAAGCAGATAGGTCAGTACCTCTGTGTGGATACATTCTGTATTGATACATACTGTCTCATCCGTTTGGTTTCATGAGCCCGGCTTCCACCAAGAGGTTCCTGGTAAGTTTAGTCCTGGGACTACTTTTCAAAGAACTAAAAGGTTCCTTCAGCCCATTGTTATCTCCGTTTCCATAGCGGCCCTACAACAATTCGGCAAATTAGTTCGCTGATGTGTGAAAAGCAGCACGCTGTGGGACGAGAGATGCTGGTGGCTGTCGTGGTAAACACTCTACGGCCTGCAGTTCAGTGTGTCTGCCTGTTTCATCTAAAAAAACACATATTAATAAATAAACTACGCGTCTCACTATGACAACATTTACTGCTGCTTATATTTATTGATGCACATGATGAAAATGAGGACAATGAAACTAAGAGCGTCTGTCTCCACACTAAATTCTCTGATGAGTGTTGGATGATTATTTGTGCTTAATGATGTAACCATCATAACACAAACAGAAAATAACTTTATTTTCTGTTTGTTTCACAGCACTGTCACGTGTCTATCTCGCTCAATTCCTCTCTTTTTCTTTCAGAGCCTAGTTTTATTTTAATGGTATCAAACAAAGAGGAATACTCTCCCCTCATCCTAAAATGATCCTAAATCAATACTAGAGTACTTCTTCGTTTATGAATGAAGCAATACAGTTGAAGCAGCTGCGCTGTGTATGTGTTTCACAATCAGGGATGGTCATCCTTGCAAACACCACCTCGAAAGTTCCCTTAATTTCAGTAAGTACAGCTCATGACCAGGGCCTTTCTGAGGGCTAAAAAGTCCCTAGAAAATGTCCCTGGAACTTAATTTAGACCCTGGTCTCAGCAGTCGAAACACAGTGAGTTCCTCAATTCTTAGTTCCAGGGGGAAGTTCCTCCGGTGGAAACAGGGCTATATTCCTAGGATGCGCTCACATCAGGGACCTGGGGCCAGATCAGAGTACACTTGTTCCCGAAGTCCACTTTGTTTATGTGTGAACGCTCTGTACCTCACTCGGGCATGGTTTGTCAGTCCGTGCCTTAGTCCACATGAAAAGGTGGCACAGATCTCGGGTACGGTTTACGGAAGTGGACTGCTATTTGACGCTGTTGAGGCTGTTGAAAGGGTAGGCTTTTTTCAGTGCTGCTGATATCCTCCAAAATGTAAATATATATATATAAACTGTTTCATATCTATGTCTGTATATGCACATAGCATGCGCCGATCTCATCCTCTGTACTACAACCACACAGCCATGATGGTAATGTAGGAGGGCAGGCAAGAGGTTTCTTAAAATATAAAATAATTAAATATATATATTAAGAGTCTTTTATGATGCTTCACCACAGAACAGCTGAATTAAACATAAAGAAATTAGGGGGGGGGGCATTGTACATGGGTACTACAGATCAATCGTACCTAATGATGAAAACACCATTAATCGCATGTCGCTGTATCCCCCCCATCAGAAATTCAAGCCCTGCTGCTGTCAGACTGCCTCGTCCTCCTCCAGAGGGGCCCCGACGACCGGCTGCAGCTCAGATATCCATCCCGCTGGCTGGGCGGAGGAGGTGGAGGCAGCGGAGACAGCAAGACCTCCTTCAGCCCTCTGGTGAAGCTGGACTCTCTGCTGGTCCGCTCAGTAGCTACAGGTAAGACTGTGGTCACACCGAGGAAAGCTAATTAGAAGTGTTCCCTATGAGGAGTGCAGCCACCTCGACAAAAAGCCTCTCCACCAGGCATCTTTATTCTGAGCGCTTTTGTGTGTCTGCTCCCAGCACTTGTCGCTGAAAATCTCTAAACTTTTTAGAAAAGCGCTGGAGATGTCACTGTAGAAAATGGAGGAGAATTTTGTTTTGGCCGTGTCTGTCTATCCAGAGCTTTAAATGTCAGACAGAACATCATAACAAAGACAGAAAAGCCCATTTGTGGGTACAAATTGGCCGTGCGGCCGCTGAATGTTGCTGGTGAGTGCTTTTATTGCTGTACATTGTCTCTGACAGATCATCCTCCTTCCTCTACTGCCGTCAGATTGAGCGCTGACAAGCTCAAGACTATGAGGGCACAGATCCTCCAGGTTGATACTCATGGTGAAAAAGTGTTGTCAAACAGATAGTAGCCCAAATAGATAATAAAATGGTGATGATATGTTGTCAAGATATTCAGAGTAACATTTAAAAAAGAGCCGCTTTTCTAACAGAAATGCGTAAATCTTGTGATTGTTTTCCAGACAACAAAGCCCTCTACGTCATCAGCACTACAGAGAGGCAGATCTACGAGCTGGTGGCTGGGACGTCATCAGAGAAAAACACGTAGGCTCTTTTCCGTAACTGGTAGGAAGGCTTACCGAGCATGCATGTTCCTCTTCAGCCTCCAGAAACTTGTGTCTCTGTTTTGCAGCTGGAAAGATTTACTTGAAAAGACCATCTCATCAGCTGGCGGTTCATCACCTCTGATCAATCATGGATCCATACCTATATCGTGAGTAAATCTTATCTATGAATAATCAGTAAAGAAATATGTTCTGGCTTCTTTGCCAGAAAGATGCCAGATGCTTCTTTTATTTTTATAAGGGCTGTTAATTGAGTAACATATTTAATTGTAATTAATCACGTTTAGAGTTAATCGCAAATTAATCAGATATTTTTTTATCTGTTCAAAATGTACCTGAAAGGGAGATTTGTCAAGTATTTAATACTCTCATCTCAGCGGGCAAATATGCTCCTTTATGCAAATTATGTATATATTTATTATTAGAAATCAATTAACAACACAAACGGGTACTGCATTTAGCATAAAAATATGCTCAAATCATAAAGTGGGCATGTGTGTAAAGGGGAGACTCGTGGGTACCCACAGAATCCATTTACATTCACATATCTTGAGGTCAGAGGTCAAGGGACCCCTTTGAAAATGGCCATGCTAGTTTTTCCTAGCCAAAATTTTACATAATCTTTATTTAACGTTTTTCACAACAAGCTAGTATGACATGGTTGGTACCAATGGATTCCTCTAGTTTCATATGATACCACTAGCTTTAAACAAGCTGCGTTAATACTTATAGAAAATAGAAATCAGTGGCGTTAACACATTATCGCATTAACTTTGGCTGCCTTCATTTTTATACATTTATTTTCAATGCACTGCGTATACTTTTTTTTTTTAGCTCCCCACATCGACGCAGTGCTTCCCCAGTGCCAACCGGCTATGCAGGTAATAACCACATTATAATCCTCTTCCTTGAATATATAAACTGTCTACAAATATTTGTGACGTCAGGAAACGTAGATGATTTCCGTATTTATCTTTCAGATAACTCAATAACGGAACAGTCCGATTCCACCGAGACTCACTCCTCCAGCGACGACATCGTGCTCTCGGCGAACACACCCACGGACCAATCGGAGGCGTTCATCTGTGGGGAAAGAAAAGTGGTTTGTGTTGCAGAGGCCGCTTTGCAAGACGGTGAGAAACGAGCATCATTTCTACAAACGGTTGTTTGTTAAAGCGGGATTGCAGCACCTAAGTGGTGTGTATGCGCCACGGAGATCCACACTCTTTTTATGAAACTACCGCTGACTTAATGACTGCCAATGAACATGCTGGTAGTTTGGAGAGATGAAATAACTCCACACACCAGCAGGTGGTGGTAGTCTGTATTCGTCATTCGAAAAGGGGAAACGCAAGACCGCGGACGACAGATATACAAGCCGTTGTTGATACGTAATGAAACAAAGCTACATTTGCCGACCATTTTTATGCCACTCTCACTCAGCACTTCATTCCAGGCGGCTTATGAAAATATCAGTGTACTGGAATGATCAGATGAGATGAAGATGATAAATGAGAAGAGCCTTCTTTGGTTTTCATTGACTTTACTTGTTGGCTTGCTTTCCTCACATCCATTTTTCTCCGGAGCCAATCAGAGTGATTTCTCTCACCGACAAACCTCGGACACATGCAGACTAATAAAGCATAATAGTAATAATCCACAATTAAAACCCTGTACTTTATACATCCATGGAGACGTGCAATTAACTACATTTCCCACAACACTGTCCTGTAAATATTTCAGAACAAAAGCCTTGTGTTTACAAATGAAGGAATTCTGTCCACAGAAAAAACGAGAGAGCACTTTTATTTTGACGAGTGTTGATTTAAGAATAAATCTTTACTTTTTTTCACATCTGTGACATTTTCAACAGATGTCTAGACATTGAAGCTGTATTAATGTTGCTGTTATGTCATTATACTGTCAAAAGATCATTTTTATGTCGCTTTTCTACTGATTTTATCAAACTAATCGACAAGTGATCTTGAGGAATTTCACCACACTCAATTTCATTTCCTGTCTCTCCAGTTGAAACACTAAGGCAGCTCATATTACGAGACTTGGAAGAGGATGGCTGGAGCCACGATTCAGACGACACACCCACCAACGAGACGGCCAACGAAAGGAGCTCGTTCGTTGAGAGGCAACGGCCAGAGTCTCTGGAGACCGACCTCAACTTCGGCACCGACGAATGGGAAGCCGAGCCTGAAGAAGAGGCTCCGCCCCCAGACACAGGGCAGCCCAGCAACGTTCAGGTCGTACGGAAAGGTAACGCAGCACATGGAGTAAACTTATCTTTAATTCTTCAGCAATTCTTGATCACTCTGAGTTCATTCAACTCTAAATTTGAAACATTTACTTCAACTGATTTCTTCTCTTGAGTTGAATATTTGGTGTTGATTGAACTAAAAGTGAATTCAGCTGCTTTCTGTCTGTCGGTGGATAAAATCTGTGCCTTTAATGGCCTTCCTCTGCATGTTTTCTCTGCACTCTGACTCGTTATTTGGTTTCTCTTTTTCTCTTGCTTGCTCCTCACAACACTCTCACCCTTTTTCACTCTACTACAAACCCTTCCACACACTTTTCTCTGTCACACTTTTCTATCCTCTGTGCAATAGCTGTGGTTGCGGGTCCTTCTTCTTCTTCTTCTGTCCCTGAAGACATTACTGCTGATGTCACCATCCCCTCCGACCAATCATCCAAGCCGAGAGGCGAGGCCACTATGCAGGGTAATGCAGACTAAATTGGTCAAGTGCTGTAGACATTGTATTATTTATATGTCAGATAAATTACTCACCAGGACTTTCCGTTCTCTAGGGAACACGTTCTACTTGGTAATGCCTACTGAGCCGGGAGAGAGCGCCACCGATGACCTAAACGACCCTCCTACCCCCACCGCCAGCCACTTCCCTCAACCTCTGGAGGAAGTGACGTCACCACAGATGCAGCCAGAGGAGGAGGCGCCCACCTGCGGTCCAGAGCCCGACCAATCTGAGGCTACGCAACTGGAACAGGAGGAGGAAACGGGCCAATCGCAGGCTGGGCACCAGAGTCACGTGATCAAAAATGTAGATGAGATTTTCCACACGATCGAGGGGTTGACGAGCAAGTTGCGCCAGCTGAAGGTTAGTTTGTGTTGAGGTGGCAACAAGGTGGCTGTCTGTCGCCTGGACTACACTAGCCCTCTATGACCATAAACCGTCTCAGTTACAATTTTGGCTTCCAACAATTATGAAAACAAGATAATCAAGATAAAACGATTATTGTGCCACGTTCTGTTTCTCAGTGATGCCCTTGTTTTGTCTTGTGTTTAGCCCGCTTTACAGTGGTCCACTTTCGCCAGATTTTGCTAAGTTGCTGACTGGAAAATGTTGAATATAGTTTACCAAAATGTTGAATATATGTTTTAAGTAGGTTGTAGCAATATACTCCAACAAATTTGTTCTAATTTATTTCTATTTTGTATATTTATGTTTCAAACTTTTCAGTAGATTGTAGAAGTGCACTCATGGTATAAGTTATTTATTTTTATTTTACACGTTTAGTTCATCACTGGTATTTTTTTTTTTTTTTTTTTTTTGGGTGGGCAGTTTGTTGTTTTCTTCTTTCTGCGTCATGGCTGCCTCGCTGCCTGTCTCCCATGTGGCGTTTCTGCTGCTGCTAAATAGTTTGCCTTTCATAATGGCCACATCATTTTAGTATGTCATTTAGATTTATTTTAGACAGAAAAAGGTTGAGTACTGTGTATCAACAATTAAAACCTTTTGCTTTATTCATTCATGGAGCTTTGCGAGTCACTACATTTTCTACAACACTCTTTTGTAAATATTTCAGATCAAAAGCCTTTTGTTGACAGGAAAAAAATGGTTCATGGCTTTTATTTTGAAACAGAAGCAGGAAGGGTCAGTTTAAAACTAAATCTTAACTTTTTTTTTCATGTCACTACACTCTGCAGCTACAGACACTGAAACTGTAGTAATGTTGCTGGTTCGATGTCAATATGCTGTCAAAAGATCATTTTCACTGTCGTCGCTGTGAACCTCGTGTGGCTCGCAGTAAAAATAGGCGAGACTTCGAATCGCTAGAAGAAATAAAAAAAAACAACAGGTTCCGCAGCTGGCACGTGCCGCTGATGTTCCTAGTGTGTCCTGGCCGTAATTCGGTGAAATAAGGGTTTATTTTGAGCACACAATAGTGACAGAAAGACTAACAAAGGTGGTGTAGGTTTTGTTTCTGTCGAGTTTGAATGAAGTGTGTTTTACGATGCTCTGCTGCTAGAACAGTTGATCTCCTGGTTGAAACTACTGCAGCGTGGGAGCGACATAAACACCTGTGTGAATATATCAGCAGTCGCCAGTTGTTGGCTGATGATGGCTGGCGGGGAAATTTTAACATATTGCCTAATCGATATTTTCCTCATATCATTTTCTACATCTTCACCCGTTTACAGGAAATGGAGAAGTCCCATCACAAGCTTTTGAAAACCCTCAGAGAGCCCTTTGTCAATCAGGAGTCAGAGGACCAACAGTGTCTCTCGGCAACCGTCTCCAGGACGCCATCTCTGGATCGTGGCTCAGGAGACGGTGAGGGGGAACTGAATCTTAAATGTTTACAAAACAATGGCGGATGATGCAGTTTCAAATAATATTTTTTTTTTTCCCTTGAACCCAACCAGGCAAAGAGGGCAGTCCGGCAGAGCCCAAGATTCAGTCCACGGGATTCTGACGTCGCCGCAGATCGGATTTACTTGCTGTCACGCGATGTTGATTGTTGGCACACGGACGCACCTACATGTACCCACTGTCAGACTCGGGCCACCTCAGCCCGGCCTCCCCTCGCCCCTCGTCCCTGCATGCACTGGCCAGTGGAACAGAGCCCAGGAAGGACCCAAGCTGTTTCTCAGCACAACCTCTGACTTCTACCAGAGCACGAGGGGGTCCAGGACGGAGCGAGGAAAGAGTATGAAGGAACAAAAAGGCACAAGACAAGTTGACTGACGAAGAGAGTGGAACAAGTTGGAAGAACCGAAAGTGGAAAAGTTGGCAATTTGAAGGAAAAGGATGCCTTGCTTTAAAGAGCTGGTTGAAGGAACGGAGCAGAAAAGTGTTGAAATGTTAATTTAAAGGAAAAATCCGAGGGACCCATCACCCCTGCACTTTACCCACAATGCATCCCTCTGTCATGTACGTCCTCTACAGTGGACGCATCAGGGACTGGAGATGCCACTGGCTTTATATAGGGGCTGACGTTTGAGCCAAGATGGCCTCCGGGGGTCCCCGCCCCCCTTCCACTGGTTGCTTTACACTGAGTTCACCTGCCACCACGGCCGAAGGACTGTGTCTATATAATTCAGGTTATTTGCACTGGGTAAGGAAACCATTATCTAACACACACACATCATTTAACTATTTCATTCATCTCAGACTGTCATATCCCCACACTATGGGAGAAACACTAGTTATTGACATTGAGAACAGTTGCAGCCACACACAGACATATCCTCATTTTTAAGTTCTGGAAACACTACTGCGCTGTTTACTACTGAAATACCGGCAGGTTTTTATTTTCAGCGCTGCCTCAGAGACGTACAGGGATCTCAGCGATTTAAATAAAGAAGCTCAGTGGATTCACGCAGCTGTTCTGATCATGTAAAAGATGCTTAAGTTTAGGATGTTTTCGAGGTTTGAGACGGGTGATGTTGACGACGAGTGTGAGGAAAGAGGACAAATACAGATTCAAACTTGAATTTTCACTGAAAACCTGTTTGTCACTCAATCAAATTGCTGCCAAATCTCGCCGCTGACATTGCCTGTGTACACTTTAAGGTTTGACCGTGCATCCTGTAGCCCTCACGTCAGTGTAATGTGTGTGTAAATAGCACGGTAAATACTGTGAACCAGCAACTTCTCCCTTCTCCCATCCAGCAGTCAGACCATACATAGTGTTTCTGTCCATCTAGCCCAGATCCGAACCCCCCCACCCCCTGCACAGAACTTATATTTATTGGAAGAAATGAAAAGCTTTCATTTTACAAACTCAAGCACATGGTCCAAGTCAAACAACATAAAAAAAAACTGCTGTATATGCAACTGTTAGAGAAATCGATACCACTTTCAATACGTACGGTAAATATGAAGCTACAGTCAGCAGCTGCTTAGCTTAGCTTAGCATAAAGACTGGAAACAGGGGAGATAATTAGCTTCGCTCCGTCAACAAAATCCACCAGCATCTCTAAGGTTGCGGACACACCAACCTGACATCAGAGAACTAGTGGCGATGAACGGCATCGGTTGCGTCGCTTCACGACACTTTTTTTGTTGCACTCGAACGCGCAGCAAAGGCTACAGCCGACGGGCAGTTAGCATGGACGTTCTGCGCCTACGTGACATGAAATAGATCTCCACACCAGCAGGTTGCGGTAGACTGTATTCAGTGGTCAAAAAGGGAAACCGGAAGAACGACTGTGGATATACAAGCCGTTGCTACGATACGTACATGAAACGTGCCGAGCATCATCACGCCACTCTCACCTCTTAGCTTCACTCCAGATGTCATTGTGAAAACATCTGTGTGTTGGAATAATCAGCAGAGATGAAGACAAAAAATGAGAAGTCATCAGTGTGTCACTGGCTTGCTTTCCTCACTTCCGTTTCTCTTCTCATGAACTTATTCGTTTAAGCTGAACAGCCAATCAGAGTGATTTTCCTCACCAATGGTTCAGCACGCTGAATCGGCCAAAAACCCTCCAACACGGGCAGACGAGAATCGAAAAACTCGGCCGACAGACGCTCCCCGACAGCCCCAAACTGTCCGCTGGCTGACCGCCGGCCTTAAAGCTCACTAATTAACACGCTAGAAACGTGTCGCCCGCAAAACCATTATAAAAGTTCAAATATTCGTAACTTTTCAGTGCCAGATGCGTAGCCACACTTGACCTCGGCAGCCAAATCAAAAGAGGTTAAGCACACAGTCCCACTCCCACTCGTGGACTCCCATTGTTTTACGTTACTGTGTTTTTGTGGACTAAACAAATAAGATATAACATGTTAATTACTGAGCTTTAGCGGTTTCCAGTCTTTACGGTAAGCTAACAACTGCTGGCTCCAGCACATTCGTACATAACACATAAGAGTGGATTTCATCTAGCACTCTACAAAAAAAAGCTATTTTTGGATCATATGTAGGAGTTATTTAGTTCAGAACATTTTTTGTACGTTGATGTAACCAGCAAAGACTGACACTAAAGTATTTTATTCTCAAGCGCCGTCTATCTCGATTTATCTTATGTAAACTAGACCGAAAATATGCATTTAAACTGTTACAAGGAGAGAACCTCTTCTAGAGAAAACCTTTTGTGTACCAGTTTAAAGTTTTTTCTCTCATCAAGCTGGGAAGAATCACACTAAACTGGATTTTATTTGAGCTGGTTTCAAATACTAACTGAGGAGCGCTTTAGTGAGTTACCCAGCAAAACTGACAATACGTTACTAAACTGAACAAACCGGGAGACAACCACTACTATTAAAATGATATTTCACTGCCTGGTGGAAGGTTTTCACTCTTTAGCCAACACACACTGAAGGAAAAGTGTCACTCGGCTTAGATATGAACAAAAAAATGACCTTAAAATGAGAGCTACTGATCGCAGGGCTGCTAATTTTAGCAGCTGTGAGGGATTGGTGCTAAAATGTAAAAATGTTCTACCAAAGTGAAATATCGCTCGTCAGAGGTGTTGAAGGGAACAGTTTGTTTTTTCTCTCGACGTTTTAGCTGCTGATTTTCAAGCATCTCAGACCAGATGTAAAAAAAATGTGTTTTAACACATTTCCATGCCAAGCTATGGACAGTTGGTCATCACATGCTTAACATATGTGTTGTCCATACTTTGGCAGAAGAAATGCCAGATGGTCTGAGCTGGTTGAATCCCAGTCGTCTTCTCCATGACAAATCTCTTTCCTCTAACTACAGCATTTTTCATCTCCAGTTTCTACCTCTACACTTCCATGATTTCTTCTTTTCATACATTTATCTTGTACATTGGCATCAGCGTTGGGGCCGTAAAGAAAAAAATAAAGCGATAACTTTTTCCTTTTTAAAAAAAAAAAAAAAAAAAAATTTGCACAAACTTCCCTGCACGGTGCAAACTACTGTATGCATACACACATCTTTAACTATCATCTCATTGTCTTTTTATTTTGTCTTTTTTTTTAAACTTGTTCACTCATGTAATATAGAGATCAGACCCACTTGTTTTATATATGTTAATTTTTTCCTGTAAAGCCTTAGTCCTCGTATTTGATTTATTTTTGTAGATATGATTTAAAAAAAAAAAGGATGTATAAATTATTTTCTTCTCCCTTGTTTTTAAAATTGGTGAGATTGTTTAGCTGCACAGAAGGAAAAGAGAGTTCATGTCTCAGATTCATGTGTTTTGTGAGATTAAAAAGAAACTGGATAAAGAGTCTGAGTTTAATTGTCACCATTTAATAATTTTTAATTGTATTTATGGTTAAAGAAATTCATACACTTACTTATAAAGGACATAAAAAGACAGCAGCAACATGTTAAAAAAAGGAGGAAAAATATGTTAGTCTTATTTTAGTTTTAGAATTAAACATTGAGATATGTCATATTGTCTAACAGCCCAATTTAAGAGAAATTATTTGGAAACGAATGCCAGGAAATGCTTTTATATCTATTGCTATTTGTGGTTAAAAGTGGAAAAAATACAATAATAGTTAACAGAAATTAAAAAAGGGCACATTTGCTAAGAATGAGCAAACAGTTTGTAAAATATATAAGCAGCTGTTTAAATATTTTTAAATATGCACAGAGATATTATGAAATTATTTTGATATAACCGCAGGGTACTGGGGAACCCAAAGCTTTCATGTCAAACCTTGTGTTTAACAGAAAATATTGCAGATGATTTAAACCACATGAACTCGATTGTTAGCAGAGGAAAACATTCAGAAGTTGTTTCTCTGTCACATTAATTATTAATAGGTTTCACCACTTCATGTAATATTTAAGGGCAGGTAATTAAAAACCAGCCATGCAAACTGATGCCATAGAGTGCTACAGGAATGAGTCCAAAATCCTGGAAATGATTTAACATCTTGACTTTTGAAGCTTTTATGTCTGTAAAAAGTTGATTGCTAAAAAGGGGCTAAATGAGACTACTAAATGTCATCACCTTTGTAGCCATGTTGTGTAATCACGCTCATGCGACCACGATGTAGTTTGTTTAAAGCCTGACATTAGCTTTTTACTTCTGGTGATTATATTCACGCTACAATAATCATAAAAATGGTGTTCATTTATGGAGATTATTTTGCTGAACTAATTGTGTGTCTAAAAGCCAGTGGAAAAAGCCCACTGGCCGATTCTCACTTTTAGGTTGGCCTACCAAAATACGACATCACTGGAGTACTGTGTACATTTGACATTTTAAGGGGTGGTTTAAGAAATGTATTCATTGAGAGCAGTTAAAGGTATTTTTTTATGTTTTCATGTTGATTTTAATGATTTTTCATGTTGATGTTGAAATGATTTTAATGTTTTTATTGTGAAATATCAGTTTTATTTTGTAAATCACCTCCATAAAATGTCAGTTTTATTTTGAAAATTGCCCCGTAAATATCAGTTTTATTTTGAAAATCACCCACATTAAAATGTCAGGGTTTTTTTTTTTTTTTTTCGAAAATCACCCAGTAAAATGTCAGTTTTCTTTTCAAAATTGCCCCTTTAAAAGATCAGTTTTTTTTTTTTTTAAAAAATCAGCCCCAGTAAAATATCAGTTTTATTTTGTAAATCACCTCCATAAAATGTCAGTTTTATTTTGAAAATTGCCCCGTAAATATCAGTTTTATTTTGAAAATCACCCACATTAAAATGTCAGGGTTTTTTTTTTTTTCGAAAATCACCCAGTAAAATGTCAGTTTTCTTTTCAAAATTGCCCCTTTAAAAGATCAGTTTTTTTTAAAAAAAAATCAGCCCCAGTAAAATGTCAGTTTTATTTTGAAAATTGCCCCCTGTAAAATGTTAGTTTTGCTTTGAAAATCGCCTGCGGTAAAATGTCAGTTTTATTTTGAAAATCACCCGTTTTTTTTTTTTTGGAAATCACCGGGTAAACGGTCAGTTTTATTTTGAAATTTGCCCCTGTAAAAGGTCAGTTTTATTTTGAAAATTTCCCCCAGTAAAATGTCAATTTTATTTTGAAAATCACCTGGTAAAATGCCAGTTTTATTTTGAAAATTGCCCCCTGTAAAATGTTAGTTTTACTTTGGAAATCGCCTGCGGTAAAATGTCAGTTTTATTTTGAAAATCACCCGGTAAAATGTCAGTTATATTCTGAAAATCGCCCTGTAATGTCAGTTTTATTTTGAAAATCACCCGGTAAAATGTCAGTTATATTCTGAAAATCGCCCTGTAATGTCAGTTTTATTTTGAAAATCCTCTGTAAATGTCAGTTTTATTTTGAAAATCACCCCGTAAAATGTCAGTTATACTCTGAAAATCGCCCCGTAATGTCAGTTTTATTTTGAAAATCCCCGGTAAATGTCAGTTTTATTTTGAAAATCCCCGGTAAATGTCAGTTTTATTTTGAAAATCACCAGCGGAAGCTGTTAATGTACTGTATGTAGCTTGACGGCGTGTGGCTCTCAGCCGGTGCTGGACGTCCGCACAGCGCTGCTCAGCTCAGCGGGACTTCGCCACACAGCAGATACGGAGCCGGTGATGAGCTGCGTGTCGCTGCCTTTTCTGCGGTCTCGGTGCTTCTGTTCGAGTTGCGATCCAACCGCCGCAAAACAAAGTACGTTCACGAAGACGACGCAAGTCACACTCCGGTGATGAATGAGCGTGGAAACTGCAGATGAGAGTCGGGAGAAAGTGGATTTGGAGGCACTTTGGTCGCTCGGCTCTTTGTGCTGCGGGTTGCAGCTTTCCCCCTTTGGATAGAAAGGTAAGACCTTCCTGCAATGCATTATGGGCGCAATGTTAGTGTGTAAGTATTTGCATGATAACATGATGGCATTGGTGCAACATTTGCGCCTCTTTGTCCACGTTATTTCTGTTTGTGCGCGGTGTCAGTGAGGACTGGTGAGCTGGCAGAAACCGATCTCAGATTCAGTAAAAGCTGGATTTCACCACCAGTGTGAGCGCGTTTACACCGTCACTTTGGCTCATTCACCCTGTTTTATTGATCAGTTTTATCCGTGAACTTTATCCATGTTGCACTTTTACGCACAGTCTGGCGTATTACTGCGCTCTTACGCATGTGAGATGAGTTGCTCATCACTTGGTCCTGGGTGTGTTGCGCTTTGTCTCGGATTCGCTGCGTTTCCACTGGTGTTAAATCGGTTCTAACGCTGCTGCTTTTGAACACTTGATTCATTCATGCTGTTTGTGAGGTGAAGGCCTCGAAGCCTGGCTCGGCTCGCTTCAAGGAGTGCTGTATCGAGGCTGCAGACACGCCTCGTTGGCCCACTGCCACCCTGAGGCCTGGAGGCCCCCGGAGCCACGGATGGTGTTTAGCCCGCAGGCAGTACCCACCTGAGGCTGCATCGAAGCCTGAGAAGCAAAGACACTCATTGTAATAATACGAATTTAGTGACTGGTTGAAACTTAAGAGTTTTAGGGCCCAATTGAGGGAAAATTATTGAGGGATATTTTGAGACTAAAAAATAAAAGTCGTAATTTAATGACAATTAAATCCTACTTTTTCAAAAAAAGAAATCGTTATATTTGGAGAATAAAGTCCAGACTTTACAAGAATAAAATTTTAACTTTACAAGAAAAAAATCGTAATGTCACAAGAATTAAGTCGTAACTTAACGAGGAAAAAGTTGTAGTTTTACAAGAATAAAATTTTGACTTTACGTGGAAAAAGTTGTGACTTTATTGTCATATTATGACTTTTTTCTTGTAAACTTATGACTTTATTCTATTAAAATTCTGACTTATTTTATCATAAACTGATTACTTTATTCTCATAATATTACAACTTTTTTCTTGTAAACTTATGACTTTATGCTCCTAAAATTCTGACTTATTTTATCATAAACTGATTACTTTATTCTCATTATATTAAAACTTTTTTCTTGTAAACTCATGGCTTTATTCTCATAATATTACAACTTTTTTCTTGTAAACTTATGACTTTATGCTCCTAAAATTCTGACTTATTTTATCATAAACTTATTACTTTATTCTCATTATATTGCAGTTTTTTTCCTCCTAAACTTATGACTTAATTCTCCTAAAATTCTGACTTATTTTATCATAAACTTATTACTTTATTCTCATTATATTGCAGCTTTTTTCCTCCTAAACTTATGACTTAATTCTCCTAAAATTCTGACTTATTTTATCATAAACTTATTACTTTATTCTCATTATATTGCAGCTTTTTTCCTCCTAAACTTGTGACTTAATTCTCCTAAAATTCTGACTTATTTTGTCATAAACTTATGACTTTATTCTCATAATATTACAACTTTTTTCTCATTAGCTTATGACTTTATTCTCCTAAAATTCTGACTTATTTTCTCGTAAAAGTATGACTTTATTCTTGTAATATTACAACTTTTTTCCTGTAAACTTTAGTCTCTTAAAATTCAGACTTATTTTCTCCTAAACTTTTGACTCCATGCTCGTAATATTACAACTTTTTCTCGTAAACTTATGACTTTATTGTCGTAAAATTCTGACTTATTTAATCATAAACATATGACTTTATTCTCATAATATTACAACCTTTTCTCTCATGAACCTATGAATTTATCGTGATATTATGACTTAATTCCTTAAATACCAGATTTATTATTATTTAGTTTTACTTTTTTTATTCCCCGCGGAGGCCCTAATAATTAGCCAAATTATTATCCAGCCAAATTAATTGTAGGTAGCTGACATTTTTTACAGCGTGGTGACAGTTTTTGACCTGGCCAGCATGTCTCCACACTGCACATGGGGTCCAGTGTAAATCAATCAGATGGATTGATTACAGTGGGAGAGGCTTGCCAGTGTGATCGATGGGATTGATGGTCTCAGACAGGGTGGGAGAGAGCTACTTTTGTTTATGCTTATGGCACAATATAACTAGATGTAGTCCGACAGTTGATTTTTTGAAGGCCAATATAATAATATATATATATATATATATATATATATATATATATACACATATATATGTATATATATATATATATACACGCTGTTCTTTATAAATCAGTGTTTTGTCACTCCAGATTTAATAATTTGTAAGATAACATCCTATCGTGTGATTTGATGCATAACCTCATTGGAATTTTTAAAATTTATTTACACTGGAAATGCGTTCTGCGTACAGTATGACCGACCAGGATTACTTCTGTTACGCATCTCTTATATTGTTAAAAGCCACTCTGGCAAACCATTAAACCTGCAGCAGGCAGCCTCAGGTCTTCGTCCTCCATATTTAGTTGCACTCATTTCCTTCTGATGGCCAAACAGCTCAGTTTTGGTTTCATCACATCGTAGAGCCTCGTTCCAGCTGACTTGTTTTGTAGTTAATAGTTAGTCATTCTGCCATAAAGCTGCATCCAGTGAAGCAGCCAGTACACTCGCTCTAATCTTTTATTACAAGCATGTCAAACAAATATCGATGCATCAGTCATCAAGTGTGCACAATTAATTGGAATTTTATCAAAAATCATTATATGGCCTACTGTAATTTTCAAATCTCAGGATGAGGAGGAAATCACAAAATACTATTTTAAAGGAAATATATGCTTTTTTCTCTAGCAAACTTATGACTTTATTCTCACAAAATTAAACTTTTTTCTTGCAAACTCATGACTTTGTTCTTTTAATATTACAACTTTTTTTTCTCAGAAACTTGTGACATATTATTCATTTTTTTCTCGTAAACTTGGGACTTTATTCTCGTAATATTATGACTTTTTTCTCGTAAACTTGACTTTATTGTCATATTACTATTTTTTTCTCAGAAACTTGTGACTATACTCATAATATTGTAACATCTTTTTCTCATAAACTTTTAATATAATAATTTTATTCTCTTAATGTTATGACTTTTTTCTTGTTAACTTGTGACTTTATTCTCATAATATTACATTTTTTCCCATAAAATCATGATTTTATTCTCATATTACTACTTTTTTTCTCAGAAACTTGTGACTTTACTCATAGTATTATAACATTTTTTTCTTGTAAACGTTTAACTTTATTCTCATAATTTTATGACTTTTTTTCTCGTAAACTTGTGACTTTATTCTCATAATATTATAAAGTTTTTTTTCTCGTAAACACGTGACTTTATTCTCATATTACTACTTTTTTCTCAGAAACTTGTGACTTTACTCTCATAATATTATAACTTTTTTTGTCATAAACTTAACTTTATTCTCATAATTTTATGTCTTTTTTTCTATTAAACTTGTGACTTTATTCTCATATTACGAGGTTTTTCTCGCAAACTCGTGACTTTATTTTCATAGTATTACGATTTTTTTCTCGGAAACTTGTGACATTATTCTTACAGTATTACAACTTTTTTTTTCTCATAAACTTATAACTTTACTCTCACATTGTAGATATTGCAGGATGACATTTTAAATACCAAATAACTAATCGATTAATCGAAAAACTAATCAACAGATTAATCAACAATGAATATAATCGTTAGTTGCAGGTCTACTTGACACCAGGAATGAGTAGTTTTGTAGATCTTGGAAGTGAAATGCATTGTCAGCGTAGCCTCGTGGGTCTACTTACGCCCCAGCTGAAAAGTCCACGTGTGAATCACATGAAAGCCGTTACTGGACACCGTCCACTGTGGGAGACGGACGCTGAAGGTCATGGCACAAATTAAAAGCCTGAGGAGCTTCGCTATTAGATTAAGAAAGTGTTTGCTCTACTTGGAGTTCGGAAAGTACCTTTTTTTTTTAAAAAAAGCGTTGAGCCTGCAAGGACGTTTTCGTATTGTCTTAACCTCCTCTTACTTTGTTCGTACCGTGGTCTCGTACAAGTTTGCCACATCAGATTTAGCAAGCGTTCCTGACTCCAGATAACTGTGTAAATGACCTGAATGCCACCTATGCGTTAATGACAGACTGTCATTAGAATGACTGAACACTGTCTTCTGAAGGCACTCCAAAAGAAGTGACGGTACGTGTCCACAGCTTCCCTTTTATTGTCTATGTAAGCATCCGTGCAATGCATTCTGGTAGCGTGCCGGCGAGATTGGAGAGGCGGGGCATCGCGTTGGCTGCTCCTCATTTGCATAAAGTTGAGGTCTAGGCTAGTTAATGCAAATCCAACGCGACTGGCCGCCTCTGGAAACGCCAGTCGACCCAAAATAAAGACAGATTTAGCAACTGCATGACTTACAGTCCCCTCCAAAACTACTGTAATTGTAATTATTGATGTACACTGAAAACATTTGGGTTTGACATCAGAAGACCATCCATCCATCCATCGTCAACCGCTTATCCCGTTAGGGGTCACGGGGGGGCTGGAGCCGATCCCAGCTGGCATTGGGTGAAGGCCGGGTTCACCCTGGACAGGTCTCCAGTCCATCACAGGGCACATAGAGACAGACAACATATAGACAGACAACCATTCACGCTCACATTCACACCTACAGGCAATTTAGAATCATCAATTAACCTAAACAGCATGTCTTTGGACTGTGGGAGGAAGCCGGAGTACCCGGAGAAAACCCACGCGTGAACCTGTGACCCTCTTGCTGTGAGGCGACAGTGCTAACCACTGCACCACCGTGCACATCAGAAGTATCTTATGATATTGTACAATAGCATTAATAACCGACTTAAATTAATGACGATATCGTTGGTTATCGCATCATGAAACTAGAAAACCGAAGGAATCCAGCGGTACTAACAATGCATCTTGCAATTTTTAGATAATAGCAGGCTCATTTTTAAAGATACTGGTATCTGGTATTTAATTAGAGGAATCCATCGGTACCAGCCATGTCTTACTGGCTTGTTGCGGAAAACGTTAAATACTGCTTCAAACTTAAAAAAAATGGCATGGCCATTTTCAAAGGGGTCCCTTGACCTCTGACCTCAAGCTATGTGAATGAAAATGGGTTCTGTGGGCACCCACGAGTCTCGCCTTTCCAGACATGCCACTAAATGCAGTACCTGTGAGGGTTTCTGGACAATATTTGTCATTGTTTTGTGCTAATTGATTTTCAATAATAGATATATACATACTTTTACATAAAGCAGCATATTTGCCCACTCCCAGAGTGATAAGAGTATTAAACACTTGACGGCTCTCCCATTTAAGGTACATTTTGAACAAATAAAAAATGTGCGATTCATTGGCAATGAATCCAAATGACCTATTGACAATAATGCGATTAATCACGATTAAATATTTTAATTGATTGACAGCCCTACTTCAGAGTTATGTAATGCACAATCCATCAATGAATAAATGGTTTAGATAATAGCACGGCTTCTGTGACAAGTCTGGGCTGTAAAACCTGTAAATTGTGTTCGTACCCAAGAGAAAATTCAAAATACAAGAAAAGTGACGAATGCCACAAGTTGAAGCTGAAGAATGAATCTGTGGTTCTTGCATGTGTGCTGTCCAGTTGAAAACTTAAAATGGAGGACAGAAACGGACGAATCGTAGCCGGGTAAATGACTAGTGTCTCCTGAGGTGTGTGTTTGAGGGGGTTGCAGGGATGGTGTTCTGGTTGCTGTGGCAACAACACCCCTCCTGTCTTTTCTCGCCCCTAGCCTCCCATTCATCCCCATTGTAGTAGTTAAGCTCTGTTGCCCTCGGATACCACGGGGGACAGCTGGGGAATGTGGCGTCTGGGCGAGTATGGAGCCAAAACAAAAGATAAACCAGCATAAACAAAATACATTTTTCATATATTTGTATAAAAGAGACTCGGAGGTTGTTCAGCCGTGATCGTTCACGTATGAAACTGGAACATTTTCGAGCGCCTGGATGTCGTGCACGCTGGAGACTTGGAGCCCAGAATAGAAGGTGGCGTAATTGCCATTTATTGGCTGAGAACACACTCAGGGCCAAATTACTTGCTCATAAAAAAGAGGAAGAATGTCCCGTCTGACTGAAAACACACAAAACAGACACTTTCACACACCTCCGAGTGCCAACGTTTAACAAAGTCTCTCTTCTTGCTGCCGTTACTTCCCTCTGAGATGCTTTTATTCCTGTCCGATATGACAAATTATCTTTCTGCCTCCCGTCAGTTCACTCTCCTCTCTCTCACACTCGCTTTGCATTTTTCCAAACTCACCATTTCTGTCATTTATCTACCTCCCAAGCCTCCAAGATAGATTCCCTCAGGAGTAAAGTGGACTTGCTGCGCCTCCCTCTGGCCCTCTCCACCAAGTCCATCAGCAGTCGGAAGAGCCAGCTGGGCGTGGTCTGGGAAAAAGGCGGCGGCGGCGGCTCGGGTGCAGGAGGGGCCCGGAAACTCCGCCCACCGCCGGCCTCCGACATGGACAACGAGTCGACGTACTCGGGCTACTCTTACAAGTCGTCCCACTCGCGAAGCTCCCGCAAACACAGGTAGAAGATTGCACTGTACTGTAAGCACGGCTGCAGCTAATTATATCATAAAATGCCATTATAGTTTCCCTGAGCCCACACTGACATCTTCAAAATGCCTGTTTTGTCCAATTTTCAGTCCAGAACTGAAAGACATTCAGTTTACTATCATAGGAGAATAAGAAAAACAACATATTTACATTTGTGAAGTCGAAACTAGTAAATTTGGTACAAAAAAATTAACCAAGCAATTAATCAAATATCCAAATAGTTGCTTGCTCCATAACTCCATGTTGGTCAATTAATGCACAAATTGTAGATGAGATATTTTTACAATATGATCTATTTTAGCGTGAGGGGGGAAAAATATGCAAAGAACAAACTGGTGCTGAAATGATAAATCAGTCAGCATCCATCATTCCATCACCCATCAACTGGGTATTACTGTAAAGCTGAGACTCTTGTGGATCCAGTGAGTCCAGTTGTATTCATGTGATGATGTTAGTCCACATAGTAGCCATTTAATTGTATTGAGACCAGCTTTTGAAACTTGACCTCACTGTATAAAACGACCTGTGGTGGAAAAAAATCTCCAAATGTCGAACATCGTTGATAACAAATCACAGCATGGCTGTTTCTGTGGTGATCCTCGAGGTCTTGATGTCTTATGTCGGAGGGATTATTAATCATTTTTATCAGTACGTGAGTGTACTCACACTTTATAGATATTTTTGCAATATATCTATTTTAGCATGCAGAATAAAAATATGCAAAGAGCAAACTAGAGCTGAAATAATTAGTCACAAATTATTCTGCAGCTATTAAATTTCAGTTCATTTCAAGCATAAATGACTAAAATTAAACTAAATTTTCCACTTGACTCTCAGTCGATTAACTGAGGAAATAATAAGCCGTTTTAATAAAAAACAACTGTTAGTTAGAATATGCCCTGCGATGGACTGCCGACCTGTCCAGGGTGAACCCCGCCTTCGCCCTATGCCAGCTGGGATCGGCTCCAGCCCCCCCCCGCGACCCCTAACGGGATAAGCGGTTGACGATGGATGAATGAAATGTTAGTTAGAATAAACTCATGCTAACAAAAAGGCAGAGAATACATTGAAAGCTGTTATATTCATATAAAAATATGCCCATATTTAAATAAAAAATGGTAAAGAAGAAAAAAAATGGAGACTATGGTCTCTGGTTTTGTTTGTGTATTGTAATAAACTCTTTCATGGTTTGTGTTAGCTGGTCAGACTGGAGTTTAACACAATAACTATCAAATAATCATATGTGAGAATTATACCAGAGCTGCAAGTAACAATTATATTCATGGTTGATTAATCGGTCACTTATTTTCTTGATTAATGGTTACTTTTAGTTGTTGGCCTATAAAATGTCAGAAAATGGTGAAAAATCAGTGTTGATGTTCAGTTTACTGTCAGAGGAGTAAAGAAACCAGAAAATATTCACATTTAAGAAGGTTTGACCAGAAAATTTTGACTTTTTTTTCAGTAAAAAAAATTACTTAAACTGATTAATCGATTATCAAAATGGGTCGATACATTGATTAATCGTTGCAGCTCTAGATTATCAGACTTTATAGATTAGACTATTTAAATGGAAGATAAAGCATCCTTGACTTCTGTTCTCCAGGGAGAGGAGGGACCGGCATCGCTCCAAGAGTCGCGACAGCAGCATCCGCGGAGACAAATCGGTGACCATCCAGGCGCCTGGAGAGCCGCTGCTGGACGCCGAGTCCACCAGAGGAGACGACAGGGTCAGAGTCAGATTTTAATCGTTCCTCTTCAGCTGCGTTCTGCCATTCATCGCCAACGCTCCTCCTGTACTCTCTCCTCAGGATGACAACTGGGGCGAGACCACCACGGTGGTCACCGGCACCTCCGTGGACAGCATCTCCAACGAGGACCTGACGCGGATGCCTAAGGAGATAGAGGATTCTTCGCCGTTGGATTGCCGCCGTTACCTCAGCCCAGCGTTGGGTGCCGTCCTGGGGCTCTTCGCCCTGGTCACTCCTCTGGCCTTCTTGGCCCTCCCACAGCTCCTTTGGCGAGATTCGCTGGAGCCTTGCGGCACGCCGTGCGAGGGCCTTTACATTTCTCTGGCCTTCAAGATCCTGATCCTCCTCATCTCCACCTGGGCGCTGTTTCTCCGCCCTCCCCGAGCCACTCTGCCGCGCTTCTTCATCTTCCGCTGTCTGCTGCTGGCGTTGGTCTTCCTCTTCGTGGCGTCTTACTGGCTCTTCTACGGGGTGCGGGTGCTGGAGCCCAGAGAGACGGACTACAGGGGGATTGTGGGATATGCAGCGTCTCTGGTGGATGCGCTGCTGTTCATTCAGTACCTGGCCCTGGTGCTGCTGGAGGTCCGGCACCTGCAGCCGGCTTTCTGTCTGAAGGTTGTGAGGACCACAGACGGAGCTAGTCGCTTCTACAACGTGGGACACCTCAGGTTAGTGCGCCTTTTTTAATTTTTAAACTACGTCATTTGTCCATTTTAAATTTGACCCACTAGCTGTACATTATCCCACTTAATACACGGTTACCTACTAAATAATTCGCCAGAAAAATCATCCTCCGGAGTCCGACATTAGATCTGCGCCCATAGCAACCGTCTGTTGCGCATAGCAACTGTCCGATATAAAGAAACGACTGCAGAACGCCGTGATTGGCCAATCAGAATCGAGTATTCAACACAAAAAAAAAACTAAAAATAAGCAGTGAAAATATACTGTTAGTAAACTAAATATACTGTATATAATTTAATATTTAAAAAATATTAATTTTAATATAATTTAAGAAAAACTAAAACAATATTGTCTGGGTAAAAAAATATAAATATTAAACATTATGGCCATTCCACACAACCATGGATGTTATGTGTATAAATAGCTACGTACATTAAAACTAAACCTTTCTGAAAAGTAAAACTAGCAAACGCACTCTGAAAACTTATTCAAAATAAAATGACATAAAAACTAATTGAACATTCCTGCTCTGTATGCAAATAAACACACAGTTAACACATGGTTAATAAAGCAGAAGTTGTGATGTTAATATCCCATGAATGTCTGAAGTAATATCCTGCATATTCATGAATTCGGGAGCATTTTATTAATTTGAAAATATAAGATTATTGTACTGGCGGTCCAACTGTATTTTACTAAAATATACTTTATTTATAGTCTTCATATCTACTGACTATAAGACTATTATCTATCTATTATTATCATACTGTTGGAGATGTTTTGGTGTTTTTATTGTTCCACCCCGGGGGCCGCCAGGACAATAACCTTTTATTTTGACATTAATAAAATGTACCTGAATTCATGAATATGTAGGATATTACTACTGACGCTGAGACGTAATAATACACGAATGCCTGCTGTGTTTACCACATGCTGGTTCGCATATAGAGCAGGAAAGTGAGATCCGATCACCAAGTGGTCAATTTGAACAACCATATTTATGGGACACATAATGACAAATAACCTTCAAATGATCCTGCAAAATGTTTGTCTACAGCAAAACATAATGGATTCAGCAGTCATGTGCTTGAAATACTTCAAATTTGTCCTTGTATACAGAGACAATATTCCCATGTGTCATTACAACATTTTACAACATTAAAAAAAAACAACTAGAAAAGCACTCGGAGAGCGCAGACCTCCACCAAGCACCATAGTTTCCCCCCTGGCGGTTTCTTCTGGATCTGTCTCCTCAAGTATTAAAGCTAGATTAAATTCATTGACACACTTCAGATGCTGAATTGTCTCAGCTACACGATGCCGCTTGTTAGAAATCTCTACCTCTAATATTAAATGCACAGTAGGCCAAAATGTAAGAGTACCTCCATTTTTTATATAAATTGCTATAAAATCCACCATCTGGATCAGATCTGGATCAGCCTTTGGGATTTGATAGAAGTCCACATTGTAAATCCCTGAGTCAAATTTCATGAGCTTTGGGCAACAATTACCAGAGATATTGAGAAACAATTTTTTGGGTCCCATTTACCCCAATGTTAACGAAAATTTCAAAGTGATCCAGAATCCAGGATTTCATCCGGATCAACCCCAAAATTAAATCAGTTCTTCCTTTTCACATTTTCGACACACCCTGAAAATTTCATCAAAATCCGTCCATAAGTTTTTGAGTTATCTTGAACACAGACAAACAGACAGACAGATAAACATAACCTCCTTGGTGGAGGTAATTACAGACAATTGTGAGGCACTCGCAAGAGTCGCTCTCTTTGAGTGCTGTCAAGTCTTCGAGATACTTTCATCAAGGACACTTGGACATCCGGCCTGGAGGAGCCGGGGATCAAACCGCTGATTTTCCCGTCAATTAAAAAAAAAAAAATTTGCACGTCAACTTTTACCTCAAAAAGGAGACTTTTGTTGCCGTGGGAGTGACTTTCTCTCCCTTCATCTGCATGTTCGTGTCATATAACGCCGCTTTGTTTTGAAATATGACAATTGAACTTTCTATTTCCTCCTTCTGACTCTTACGATGCAGTATTCAACGGGCAGCGGTGTGGGTTCTGGACCAGTACTACAGTGACTTTCCGGTCTACAACCCCGCTCTGCTCAACCTGCCCAAGTCTATCCTCTCAAAGAAGATGTCTGCCTTCAAGGTCTACAACCTGGGGGAAGGTAACATGATCTTGTGGACAGTGTTTCATCTTTTCATTTCAGCCCATTCTGCATCAGAACTAGCACTATTATGTATATTTAACCCCCTGAGACCCGCGATCCTGACCGCCTTTACTGTCTCTCAGAGGCTGTAGCATGTTCAGTTTTAGAGCTACTGTACGTTGAAGCTACTGGTATCATATGAAACTGGGACAGAAGCTAACTGATGCTCCAAAGTGAGGCTTCATTTTGGCAAGGAAAAAAATAAATGAGATGTCAGTCCTCATATACACTCCTGATCAAAATCTTAAGACCAGTTAAAAAATTGCAAGAATTTACGTTTTGCACTGTTGTATCTTAAGAAGGTTCTAAGTAGAGTTTCAAAATGCAAAAAGAAGAAATGAGAGCAAGAGACTAAATGTTTTGAGCAGGCAATTTATTGAAAAGAACAATTTAACTAAAATAGGCTGTTCATCAGCTGATCAAAAGTTTAAGACCATAGCTCAAAAAAACCCCTAAAACAGTAATTAAAGTCTCAAAAACAGACTCAGTAATGAGTAGCTCCACCATTATTGTTGATCACTTCAAAAATTCGTGTTGGCATGCTTGATGCGAGTGTCTCCAAAAGGCTTGTAGGAATGTTGCTCCAAGTGGTGAAGATGGCTTCACGAAGGGCATCCACTGTCTGGAACTGATGTCCATTTTTGTAAACTTCCCTTGCCATCCATCCCCAAATGTTCTCAATTGGATTTAGATCAGGGGAACATGCAGGATGATCCAAAAGAGTGATGTTATTCTCCTGAAAAAAATCCTTTGTCAGACGGGCATTGTGAATTGCAGCATTGTCCTGCTGAAAAACCCAGTCATCACCACACAGACGAGGGCCCTCAGTCATGAGGGATGCCCGCTGCAACATCTCCACGTAGCCAGCTGCTGTTTGACGCCCTGCACAACCTGGAGCTCCATTGTTCCATTGAAGGAAAAAGCACCCCAGATCATGATGGCGCCCCCTCCGCTGTGCCGTGTTGAAAAAATCTCAGGTGGCATCTCCTTGTCATGCCAGTAGCGTTGGAAGCCATCAGGACCATCAAGGTTAAATGTTTTCTCATCAGAGAATAAAACTTTCTTCCAACTTTGAACGTCCCATGTTTGGTGCTCCCTTGCAAAGGCCAAACGGGCAATTTTGTGGCGTTGAAGGAGACGTGGCCTTTGAAGAGGTTTTTTGTTTTTGAAGCCGTTCCTTTGCAGATGCCGTCTGATGGTTATTGGGCCGCAGTCAGCACCAGTAATGGCCTTAATTTGGGATGAGGATCGTCCCGTGTCTTGACGGACAGCCGTTCGGATCCTCCGGCTCAGTGCCGGTGAGATTTTTTTGGGTCTACCACTTGATTTTTTTGTTCCATAAACCTCAGGATCTTTTAAGAAATGCAAAATGACTGTCTTACTGCGTCCAACCTCAGCAGCGATGGCACGCTGTGAGAGGCCTTGTCTATGCAGCTCAACAATCCTGCCACGTTCGAAGGCAGTGAGTTTTTTTCTTTTCCCATCAAGAGGTCTTGACAGTGTGATTACTTGACAGAAAATGACATGGAATCCAAATTTTTGCACAGATTTGGGCTTTTAAAGGATGTGGTCTTAAACTTTTGATCAGCTGATGAACAGCCTATTTCAGTTAAATTGTTCTTTTCATTAAATTGCCTGCTCAAAACATTTGGTCTCTTGTTCCCATTTCTTCTTTTTGCATTTTGAAACTCTACTTAGAACCTTCTTAAGATACAACAGTGCAAAATGCAAATTCTTGCAATTTTTTAACTGGTCTTAAGATTTTGATCAGGAGTGTACATTAGTAGCCGTTTCATTGAATTGAGACCATTTTTTAAAACTTGACCTCACTGTATAAAATGACCTTTGGTGACCTCTAGGATAATCACAGCCTCATGAAACTTTACAACCACGAACTAGAGACCTGGAGCATTCAGATGGATGGCTTTCCTAGGTATATTGACATAAAGGGGGTTTTAGAACAGAAGTGCTCGCCATCAAATCCTTGCACAAATCTCCAAAAGTCAAAAGTTTTGATACCAAATCACAGCATGGCTTTTTCTATGGTGTTGCTCAAGGTCTTGGCGCCTTAATGTGAGATTTTGGAGGGATTATTGATCATTTTCAGAAATTCTCAATAGGTAAAAAATGGTTGAATTTAGCACCAAATCTGTGCAACAAATGTTATCAACCCAAAAATTGCTTGACATAACAGAGCATGTGAAAGGGCATCATATACTTCTATCACAACGTTTAAAGCCCTTATACACTTTTAATACCTATTTTTAATTAATTAATGTTCATTTCTAATTTATGACTAGAGCTTGACATAGTGCTGAGCTGCATCTTAAATGAATCTTCAGGTTCCCAGCTTTCAGATGATGTACGCCACTTCTATGTGACGTCTACTGTTAACCTGCTGTGTCCCCCTAAATACCCCCTGTACACCCGTAAAAGGCCAAAAAACGGGTCTGTTGTGGGTCTCAGAGGGTTAAACACACTAAACAGGGGTGGGACGCAGTGACCCAAACGCTACTACTATACTTGGCAGACAATGCTGGGACATTCTGGATTGCCCTGCCTGGTGATTGGATGGGTTGTCTTTAATTTGGCTGTTTCTGTCCACAGAGAACAGCACCAGTAACTCTACAGGTCAGTCCAGGACCATGATCGCAGCCGCTGCTCGGAGAAGAGACAACTCCCACAACGAGTACTACTACGAGGAGGCCGAGGTGGAGCGCAGGGTCCGCAAACGCAAGGCCAGGTGAGGACACACCCACAAATATATATAACACGTAAGCAACTGCCAGGACCTTCCCCTGGAGCTAGGAACCTTTAGAGGTTCTCATTGCAGTTTATATGCAGGAACCAGGGTCTAAATTAAGGATTTTAACCCATTAAAAAGGCCCTGGTCCTACTACTTTCTGAAAGTACAGGTTTCAGGGTAAAGTTTGCAGGGACGACCGTCACTGATTGGTAAAATCATCACAAATAAGGACCGTTTTAGGACGAGGGGAGAGCATTTCTCTTTGCTTGTTAACATTAAAAGCAAAAAAATTAGAGACAAACAGTAAGAAGACAGGTTGTTTCACTGCAGTTCCGTTCTAAAGCACAATTAAATAACCATAAAACGCTCAACAGATGATTTACTATGGAGGCGGACGCTCTTAGTTGCATTTTCATCCATAACATCCAATGTGCATCAGTAAGTATCGCTGCAGTGAGACAAAACATGTTTTTCATACATCGGCAGACTAATTTGCCTAAAATGCAGACAACTGTGGGCTGAAGGAACCTTTTTAGCTCCTTGAAAGATCACTTTTGGTGGAAACCCGGCTGTACATACAGTATAAAGCACATATAGACCTAATAAAATGACAACCAAGTATTAATCTGTAATTATATATTTTTCATCAAGAGTGCAAAGTCCCTTTTCACATTATTTCTAGACATTTAACCCCTTGTTGATATATAATAAATATTGATTAGAGCAGTTTTAATCTGAAGTTAGTGTCTCACTCTGCTGTTTCTCCTCCCAGACTGGTGGTGGCCGTAGAAGAAGCCTTCACCCACATCAAGCGTCACCAGGCCGAAGAGGCGACCGCGTCCTCCCCCAAACACCCGCGTGAAGTGATGGACCCCAGGGAGGCGGCCCAGGCCATCTTCGCCCCCATGGCGAGGGCCATGCAGAAGTACCTCCGCGCCACCAGGCAGCAGTCCTACCACAGCATGGAGAGCATCATCAACCACCTGCAGTTCTGCGTCACTCACAACATGACCCCCAAGGTAAGGGCGGCTTCAAGGTGTTTTATTATTCTCATTTTATTTTTTTAATTTACACTATTTCTACTCTATTTCATTTATTGTATTTTTTATTTTAGGGCTGTCAAAATTACCAAGATAATAAAGTAATTCATTTTAATGCCAGCAATTTCTTTAAAGCATTAACACAGGTTGCAATTTTTACCTCCACCAAGGAGGTTGTGTTTTTGCCGACGTTTATCTGTTTGTTTGTCTGTGTTCAAGATAACTCAACAACTTATGGACGGATTTTGATGAAATTTTCAGGGTGTGTCGCAAATGTGAAAAGGAAGAACTTATTTAATTTTGGGGGTGATCCGGAAGAAATCCTGGATTCTGGATCACTTTGAAATTTTCATTAACATTGCGGTAAATGGGACCCAAAAAATTGTTTCTCAGTATCTCTGGTAATTGTTGCCCAAAGTTCATGAAATTTGACTCAGGGATTTACAATGTGTACTTCTATCAAATCCCAAAGGCTGATCCAGATCTGATCCAGATGGTGGATTTTATAGCAATTTATATAAAAAATGGGGGTGCTCTTACATTTTGGCCTACTGTGCATTTAATATTAGAGGTAGAGATTTCTAACAAGCGGCATCGTGTAGCTGAGACAATTCCTCATCTGAAGTATGTCAACGAATTTGATCTAGCTTTAATACTTGAAGAGATAGATCCAGAAGAAACCGCCAGGGGGAAACTATGGTGCTTGGTGGAGGTCTGCGCTCTCCGAGTGCTTTTCTAGTTAAGGTTGTAGCGAGCTCAGTTTTAAAGCTAGAGTGAAGATACTGGGACCTGGTACTGGTATCATATGAAACTAAGAAGTCTAAGGAATCCATTGGTACCAACCATGTCATGCTAGCTTGTCGAGAAGGAGGCTAAATGGTTGATTTCCTATAATATATATACTGTATACATACATAAAGCAGCACATTTGACCACTCCCATGTTGATAAGAGTATTAAATACTTGACAAATCTCCCTTTTATTTTGAAAACATAAGAAAATTAATTTGTAGTTAATCACAATTAAATATTTGAATCGATCAAATTTTAATTATTTCTTTTTATTTCTTCACTTTTTTGAGTTTATTTGAGTTTAAACACGCTATTGATAATAAGCCACAAGACGTTACATTCTCCCGTCCCTCGTTTCATTGCATACGTCACAACAGATGGTTGCCAGTTTGTTGCACAACCTGCATGTTTCATGGTTGAATGGAATGATGCGTGATGAATCAAAGTCATTTTGTAACATGTAGCTATAGGCCTACATTAGGTGTGTGTGTTTGGCACAGCGCAAACCCTCCGCTGGAAATGTAATATATAATATAATATAAAATTTTTACAATATTATGATTCAATATTCCAATTTATTGTGATTTCCGTGAACTTTTTTTAACACTAGACCATGAGAAAAAGTTGAATCATACACTTCTAGGAACTTTTACTTAAAATATTTAAATTAATACAGTAAAAATGAGTCAAATGTCCTGAACAAATATATCAGTCATTGTCAGACATTATTTATTATTTTTTCCAGCAACCCAAAAATCGATGAATAAAGACATTTCCCTCACAAATTAGTGGTATTGTCTTTTTGATTGATGGGGTATATGTAATGTTTTATACTTCTGGTAACATAATCCAGTCTTATTTCCATCTATGTTAATATGTTATAGGTCTTAGAGTAGTAATCATATATTTTAAAACTGTGAAAATATCCAATTGGGTTGAAAATCTGTTTTATCTGCAGGTCTAAAAGTCATATTTTCACTGTGATATTATGCTCAGCCACATTTAACTTTTACAGTGTATTAGTACAAGTATTTATAAAGTGATTTGCACATATTTGTACTTCTCAGGCTTTCCTTGAGCGTTACCTCAGCCCCGGTCCCACCCTCCAGTACCTGGACACCAGCAGGGGGCGCCAGTGGACACTGGTGAGCGAGGAGCCGGTGACTGCCGCCCTGCGTCAAGGCCAAGTCTTCTCCCTGAGACGCCTGGACTTTTCGCTGGTCATCACGGTGACGCCCCTCCCCTTCCTGCGCCTGGGCGAGGAGTTCATCGACCCCAAAAAGCACAAGTTCGTCATGAAGCTCCAGTCGGAGACGTCAGTGTAGCAGGTGAATCACAGGTGCCGATCTTAGCGTTTTCAGGTTTTTTTTATACCATTTAGTTGGTGACACCCAGATGACGTGGCTAAAATATCATGAAGTTACAGTATAGAAGAGGTGACAAATACTCCCATCTCTGACCTTTTCATATGTTCCCCAAACGAACATAAAAATAGACCTGTTAACTTCTGATATTACACTACAGACCGCTTCGTTTTCTAAGCGTTAGTCCTGTTTCTTAGTAGTATTTCACCACACATTTACTGAAATACATTGTTTTGACAGAATATATCCCTGTAGGATGTGGACTTGTAAATATACAAGTTTTCTGAGTGAGCACTGACTTGTTTTTAATGCACAAGCTTGACAGGCTTCAGCTAATCTCACTTCTCCTTTCCTCTTTTACTTCAACTTCCTGTTTTCCAGTCGAATTTGGCCTTTACCGACCACAAATGGGCAGATCCGGGCTTTTACTCAAAGGTCCCGTGGTCTTTTCTCACCTATTGGACATTAACTCGATGCGATGGCTGAATCAAAGGGAGGTGAAGCTGCTTTTTGAGCTATTTTGTCTATTTTGGATTCCGCTGATGTAGAAAAAAAAGGACATGCGTACTGAAAATATGAAGTAAGAAACACTGGATGGACTTGATGCACTGAGCGATTGTATTTTTTCCTGCTCAGGTTTTGTGGAATCACTTCTCATTTCTGGAGAATTTACAGAAATGCACTACTGTACCGAGAAGAAATGACGTTAAAGCACAATGTAGGTACACTATAGGACCAGTGTATGCCTGGTAACACACTGATAGGGGATGTTTTCACCTCTACATATCAGGTTTGAATCGAACATCAAAAATATGTGCACGCATGTTGGCAACGGAAGTTGGCGTTTTGCCCCAGTCATCCGGACAAGTTCGCTAGCTTTAAATATTGAACTTCAGCGGTTACAAGCATCAAAATGTTTTATTGTGGCGTGTTTGGTTGTGAGAATCGATATTGCAACAGCGGACCGTCTCAGAGCGATAGGTGTTTCGCTTGTATGCGCGACCGTGTTAACTGGTGACTTTCAGCTGGTTATTTATCATCATTATTCATAGATTTTAGGGACAAAATATTTTTATTTTTTATTTTATTCCCATTTAAAAAAAAAAAACTGAGCGCCGCTTTCGCTTCCATGTTATGCTACATTTCAACCACAAAAACTCTAAATATGATCCTTTTGTTATTGTCATCTATAGTGGTTATTTGCATAAAACACAGGTGAAATGATTAGGAAATAAATGATTGTATTTTTATTTAAATATTTTATTAGGAAAAAGTCTTGGCATTAGTAGTTTTAATTCTATTATAAGCTGCTTAGAGCTAATGTTAGGATGTTAAACAGGCCATATTTCTCTCTCTAATATATATTTTAAATTGCTGTAAAAGCATTTCATTCAAGCAACTAGATTTAAGTATTTTGCCAACAAAATACATTTTACAAGAAGACATTTGAATGCATCATGGTAGCGTTAGAATTTACCATCGCCTGATACAAATTTTTACTGAGTGCAGCCTGAACACACCATAATGTGATGACGTCGCTGACCGTGCCACCGTGTGTCGAAGTCCAACCGTCATGCGGCGGCTGCACGTGTGTCCGAGAATCGGATGTCGGACAGCTTCGATCGGCTGCTGATCGACGGTGCGCTCGGTTTACGCAGCAGAGTTTTCCATGAGCGGAGATGGAATTACGATTAATATTCGATTAATTGCACAGCCCTAATGTAAATGGTCAGCCTCTTGTTTGTAGCGCTCATTTAACCTCACTTCCATGTCGTTGGCATGTTGTGACCACAGATAACATAGTTCTGGTATAACGTAATGCTCGTAATTTCTCGCTGGTGTAACGTAGGTTTCTCCACCAAACTCGTGATAGAAAGTCAGTGGAAAGTCGGTTTATTTAGGTTGCATTCGCGCACTTCCATTGCCAAAATGCATGTGCATACCAGCGTACTTCATTATTGTAAAAGGGTCCGTACCACCAATGTTCGTCTTTCTGGCAGCTTGATGTTATTTACTGTCTTTGATATGTTGTGTATGAATATGTGCATGTGTTTGTGTGGGAAAAGTGGGCAACTTTGACCCAAAAGCCCCAGATTCCCTCCACATGGGTAATTTGATTCATTATTTTCTATTTAGGAAATTTCACGGTTAATCTACTATTTAATGGAATATAAATTGAGATTCATTACCTAATTTATCTGGCCCTGTCTTGCCAAAATCCAATTTTATTCCCTTAAAACAAGTTCAGCATATTATTGTCGATCTCACGATGGACAGCAAAAAAAAAAAAAAATAAGATCAAAACTAGAAAGCATCTGTCTTGTGTAAAACTCTCGTCAAGACAGACGAGTATTAGCTGGGAAACATCGTGTTTATTCACTTTATATTAAATTTCAATTAATGCAGTACCAAATTGTTAAATCATGTTCATGAAATGAGTTGGTGTCTGTTAATAAGTCGTAAGAAATTATGAATTATCTTTTAGAAAGAGTAGATGGTTACCAGAAAGCTTGGCACTGCTAAATTT